>CAOLHI010000653.1:600000-771198 GCA_948474755.1 Ctenosaura bakeri
CAGGCCACACTTTTGTTTTAGCATAAGCTGTAGCATTTCCCCTTTCCCCTGCTCACTTTGTTCCCTATTTTTCAGTTCCCTTGACTAGATTTTGTGGCTCCTGACTTAGGCTTTTCCCAATCTAAGTACTTCATAATGTTACCCTGTATTGTGGGGGTCCCGGGAGAGATGCCCAAATAACCAAATAAAAACACAAGATGGGGGAAATTAGACTTGAGCACTCCCTCAAGCTAGCGAGAGGCAGGGTAACTTTAGCTGGGATCTTTAACCCTATGTCTACAGCGTCAGGTCAGAGAGCAGTTAGACAAGTTTTCAAAGTAACAAATAATAGTTTTTTTGAGAACAAACAACACAAAAGACACGACATACACTAACTAACTGAGAAATAGAAATGGAGAGTTTTGGGGGTAATGGGTAATATGACACCTTTTCTCGTAGTCCTGGAGAGAACGGACGGTTGCAGGGAAGAAAGCTCAGCGCGGTTCGCTGAGGGGGCGACTCACAAGTTTGATATCAAGAGATATCTAGTGCTCTCACCAGACATAACATAACCATGGTAACAATGATATCACTCCATAATGCAGCTGCTTTAAGTGGTTCCAAATGGTGAGTTTCAACCAATCGACATGATGCCTGTTGTAGATAGTGGAGTGGAGGCAGATTCACCAGAAACAAAGCAAGGGAGTTGCCAGAGGCAGAGTGTACCGTATCCAAATTGCCATGTAAGCATCCCTTGTTGTCTAAGTATACTTTGCACTCCCATAGTTAGGAGTGTGCAGTGAGATTTAGATGGGCAGCACTTCATCTGCCCAAACAGTAGATCCACCCCTGCTTTCAACTATTTCTGCCTCCATCTTGACTCTCCAGTGGATCTGAGGTAGGAAGAGTCCACCATTAAAGATGTGCTAAAAGTAATACTACATAGATAGTTAATCCCCCATGTGATCGCTCTACTAGTCCATGTTCTTTGGTTCCTGTTGTTACTGCAGGTTAGACTTCCTTGGAGATGCCCCTAGATATCATTTTGATATCAATGATTTGGCTCTCTTCCACCACCCCTCTCCATGTGTTTGTGAGGCCCCCAAACAAGCACAGACTAGGCATGGCCACTGATTGCTGGACATTCCATTCTCCACCCAGGCAGGCCAGAAATAGCCCAGATCCTTGCTTTAGGAGACCTCTCTGCAAACACCTTCATTATGTATGCACACTGTTTACAAAGGACTCCCTGCCCCGAGCAGGCACCCTGGCAAGCTGAATACTTAACTGCCAAGCACTAAGCATTTGCATACTGGCTAACTCTTTGTCAATTCAGACTTAACTCAATCATGCTAAATTCTGACCTTTCCAAAGCTTTGTCCCGCTCCTAAATCGCATTGTTTTCCCCAAGTATGGCTTAGCCTGCAGTCACATTTCTCCCTATAAAACCCCCCTGATTCTGAGACCTTCCTCGGATTGCTCCCAAGTTCCAGATCGTCTTGCTGCTGCTTTGCCCAGAGAGCTTCCCCTCAGCCCCACGTGCTGAGCTACATCGCACCCCAGCAGCGCTCTCTATCTGCTTTCCAGACTCCAGGAACAGGTTCTGTATCACCCGAATCAACTATCCCTCTCAAAAATCCCGCTATCCAACTCAAACCTTTATTTTCTTTAGTTATCTGTGTGCGTGTGTTGCTTACATTGTGTGCCTGTATGTAATAAAGATCATTCATTTATTTTCAACATGATTTGCTTCTTGACTTGGCCTGACACCGTAAACATTGGGTTACAAGATCCTGCCTCTCGTTTCGCCAACAGTGCTCTAAGCTAATTTTCTCCGAAGTGTGTTGTTGTTTGGTTATTTAGGTGTCCCTCCCGGGACCCCCAGTAAACAGGGTAACACTGTAACCTGCCAGATTATGATGTACCAGCAAATTCCTCCCTATAGGTCTGTGTTGCTTTTTTCCTGATCCATCCTGCTGTGGTTCTGCTTTTCCTTTACTTCACCCAACCTAGCAATGCCATCACCTCTATCCAAATCTGATAAAAAATTCACCCATAGAACATTTAGAGTGATTGTGTAGAAAGACCCAAGCAGTCCATGTTAGCAATGATCATGAGTTCATTGGCTGAACCTGGAGAAACCTTTGAGCTGACAGGAAATCAATTTAAATACCTACTACTGAAGGACTGTGTTACTAATTCTTTTCTCAACCCTGCTCTGATGACTAAAAGCATGAAAAAGGTGGTAGGTTTTTCCCAATCTAATCAGCTGTATAAGCACCCACTTAATCTCTGATACAGAGATAACACCGCTTCTACCATCTATTGGCACACAATCCATTAGATATCAGTTGGACCCCAAGAGCCCTCTGAGCCTGTCCAGATTGATCTGATAGCAGGACCCAAATTTGTTTGGTCTAGAGACACCATCCTTTATCTATCTGAAGTGTCACAGCACATGCATGCCACCATACAGCAAAATCATTATAGATTAGAGTTAGTTTCAAGTGGCAGATTAATCGGGCTGTTTTCCCCCCAATAACCTTGAAAGAGATTTTACCTTTGTATTGCATGTTCAGTTAGGAAGTACATTAAACGCTTAAAGCACAATAGCACTTAGATCTGCAATGTATTCCTACTTTTTGATCTCTTGTACATCAGAAATGAACGAGTTAAATTTTGCTTTAGTCACTGATAATTGCTTTGGAGGAAATGAAATCAACAGTTGTGATGTTATCTCCGTATGTATTACAGATATCAGATGTGTTATATATTAGAAGGGGGACATTTATTATTTATTGTATTTATTATTATGTTGTTTATATCACACAGTTTATAGATTTTTTAAAACAGTGGAACAATATAATAACATTAATTAATTAATTAATTAATTAACATTATTGTATTGCTGCACTGTTTTAACAAATTATGCTGCTTGTTTGTCAGTTTCAAGTTATTCATAAACATTTTGAGCTTTAATGCAATTTGAATCCTATCTCTCATTTGCTGGCAATTATATCTAGCAAATCTCAGGTTTTCTAACAACATTTCTGCCATTTGGTAAGTATGTTTTACTTCGTTACCAATTCAGAAAAACAGTAAATAGCCCCCAAAGAGGTGGGGGCAGATTAGTGTATTTCGAAGGAAGGGGAGGCATTATCAAAAACACACAAAAGGAAATTAAGCATGAATAGTTTCATTAATTGGTCATGTCTGGAACCCAATATCCTGTTGGGAAAGTGAGAGATAGTAATGTATCTCTCAAGCAAGGTAATCCAATTGGCAAAGCAGACGCTGAACAACAATCTGTCCCATGTCCCCCTGCCAGCACATGTACTGGGTCTAGCAGAGAAAGAAGTTTACTCTTTGTGGTAGAACACCTAAAAGTATTGTTACTTAGAAATACTAGTGCAAAGTTAAATTATGGTCTTATAGATAATAGAGAAGAAAGATAACAGGTTATTTGATGCAGGAAAAGAGAAGGTATGGAAAATACATCACAAACAGAATGTCACATTCACATGAGGCCTGAACTCCTATGGAATAACATTCAAAGTAGCTACCAGTGAATATAGACGTGCATGAAGTTAACATTTTTACTATTCTCTTTGGATATTTATGTGGTTTGTGCCACAGATCCCTGGATTTTCAGAATAGATAAACGTTTCTATTATAGTTACTTTTGGGAGAAAAAAGTTGTTTTTAAAGTTGTGACCATAATAGAAACTAGCTCCCCTTGGGGAGGAGGTTTGGAACTATCTCTAGCAGATTACTTTTTAAATGTCAAATTTCACATCCAGATATGAAAGATGAAAGTTTCCATTGCAGGAACAAAGCTTAACATTTCATTAATTAATTTATTTAAATATCCCACCCCGTATCCTTGGATCTCAGAGTGGCATTCAGATAAAATTAGCTTAAAATAATTCAGAACAATTTAAATTTAAAATAGTACAAAATAATTTAAATCATCTAAAAACATACTCAGCAACAATTAAAATGTATTTTACAATTTAACAAAATAAATTAAAGCAGTTTTAAATCACTACAGATATGGTCAAAAACATTAAACCTCAAAGGCTTTGATAAAGAGCCATGTTTTAATCTGACACCAGAAAAGAGCTTGAATCTATGCCAGTCATCTTCCAAGGGAAGTCATTATGCAATAGGGGTGCCACAACAGAGAAAACTGTTTCCTACGTACTGATAAACTTATTGAGGATTCACATATTAAAAAAGGTAGTAGGTGGGTAATTAAAGCTTTTATATTCCACTGACTCCAGTGGGAACACGTGCTAGTTCTCACACTGAAAAATGATGAAAGCACTTATCTAACTGGATAGTGCCCAGTAACCACATAACATGACTGCTAATACTTTCATGGATTGATTTTAGAAGGCATAAATTAGAATGAAAGATAACCAACATTCTATCATTAATCTCATGCTTTTACAAAATATTCATTAACCATCTTACAATAATGGAAAGAAAAAAATTAGGACAGCCTTACAATCTATCTTTGGAACAATATCTTCTTTGACAGGCTGCTATAGATAGCTAATTTGTGAGGTGATTATTGGTCCAATGATATCTAAGGCATCATGTTTTGTTGGCCAAATGTGTTCTCAATGAAGCCATCCATTACAAAAGATAAAAATAATAGCTAGAATATAGAAGGATTGTAAGTGGAATTACAGAAAATAGCCAAGCTGTCTTTTCCCCAAAATGTATGGGTACATGGTTTTAATCTTTCAAGCTGTTTTAACTTGTTAAAATATTTAATACATTTTAGTTTATTTCAACTATTTTTATTGTTTTAAATTCTGAAATATTTTAAAACATTTAAGTTAATTTTGCTTGTACACTGCCTTGACTTGCCACGATATATGATGGGGTATAAATATTTTAATTACTTAATAAATAAATGAATATATGCCTTCTTCCCAAGAGCATGAAGGAATGTTGCCAATTGCAGTCAAGGACAGAGAGAAGACAAACAACCATCAGAGTCCTGTCTGTGAAACCGTCTGCATCTTACAGCTCAGACAATGGCAAAAGGCAACAGCAGTTTCAGAAGAAGGCAAGATTTGGCAGTGACAGAAATTTAAGAGCCAAGACATTGACAAATGTTTTTGTTGTTTTGCCTTGCTTCTGATGCTCTTTTTTCCCTTTGACTCCCACTCCGTTGGACTGTGCCATTGGAGAATAGGGACGACCCTGTGCCACAGAGGTGTCAAAAACCTTCATCATCATCTTGTAAGTAGCACAACAAAGAGCCCACAAATCTTTCTATGTCTTAGGACCACAAGGCCTGTGTAATGAGATGCCTTTTGTTGAGGCTGATTTAGAGGTTCCATCCCGACTCCACTCTTGAAGCTTCTTGTTATGCCTTAACCTGCTGATTAGACTTCTGGGCAGCACTGCACAAGGCTGATCTGGAAGATTTTGTAGCAGGAAAGAGAGGATGTATAGGCAGATATGCTCCCTGTGTATACAAGGGCAGCATGTTAGATAGGTGGTTGCTAGCCTTCTCCTTGTTAGGCTGGTTTTGTATGCATATGGCATTTTTGCACAGTGGGACATTTTTGTTAAATGTGATACACACAGCTAACCCCCAATTGTAGTAACAGTGGCATAGTCTATGAAATAATTCCACAGTACTATATGTATAATTATGTGTTCTCAGTGGCACCTTGTGTCTCTGATGTCAGTGGAAAGATGCATCCACTTCAGGTTTTAGTCTAAACTTTAAGTGCTGAATATATTTTGGGCATAGGATTCAGCACTTTGGATTGCTTTTGTAAAGTTCAGACTGAAATCCATAGGAGATTAACTGATTTCAGAGTGACCAGCCTCCACTTCATGTACTATTTCAAATCTGTCAGAAAGGACTCTTACACACACTCTTACAATGTGTTGTGATTCCTCACTTATGCTGTGGCTGAAGCTCACACCATGAATTCATGCTTGTTAAAACTGTCTTTTACAGCTAATATTCTGAAAACATGAGTCAGATGTATGAAACATTAAGGATTTACTATATGATTTGGGCTGGTTTGGTCTTGAACAAGCAATTGAGACTCCTTAACTTCACAGAAGATGTGCTCTGGTGGAAATTAATACTGTGAGGACTGATTTATAGATGCAGTTCAATGCATCTGACTACATTTCTGGAATCTCTTTGGCAGCCTGGACTGTTAAGACAACTGTCTACAATTAAAAGTGTAACACCACAACTCTAATGTTGCTGAAGAAGAAATGAAGACTTGTCAGGTATTCTTGTTTTTGCTCAGCATTTTGTTATAGATTACCTTGCATTTCTGAGTCAATGAAATAGGCATCTCATGCCTGCAATGAATAAATATGCTCTGTTTCAACAACCGTGAAAAACTGGCATAGACATTTTCCTATGAGAATATACAGATAATTTCCAACGACTTTTATTATTAAACATTTGTTTTCCCTAATTTTGGGTTTTCTAATTAGATGTTTCAGAATCTTTATTTCAGATTGCACTTTATATTCTATTTTTGGCTCACAAGGAGACTCTTATGAGACAGCTAATAACTTCAAAATAATAAAATACATAATTAAAAAGAAATCAATAACAAACAATAAAACAAATCATAAAAGCATAATCATACCAAGTACAAATTCAGCAATAATATAATTAGCTGAAACCAAAGTCAATCAGCTAATCACTCCCTGTGGATCTTATGAATCAACAACAGAAATTCAATAATGGGTATATAAAAGTTTAATAGAAGGCATTCAAACCTGACCAGGTTTCTCTTCTATTGTGTGGAGGTGAGAGAAGATATCCCTTCCTTTCTTCTTTCCTTTCTTTCATTTTTGTCTTTCTCTTTCTTTCTTTCTTTCTTTCTTTCTTTCTTTCTTTCTTTCTTTCTTTCTTTCTTTTTTGGTGCTATGAAGTTCAAATCCATAACAGGCAGCTGGAGAAATATCCATTAATAATAAGTGCAGTTTCTTTTCTAAAGCAGATTTGCTGGTGGTAAGAGTGCATGTCTGCTTTTCAAAATAGATCCCTCCCATGTAGGAATGGGTGAAAATACTGTTCAGAAGATTTTTTTTTTAAAAAAAATTTGGATATTAAGTACAAATTCACATATTAGCTAAAATTACATACAAAAATGTGCATATGGGGGAAAATTGTGCTCCGAAATGTTTCTATTGGATAAAAATGTTTCTGCTGTGCAAAAAATTATGCACATAAGAGATCTTTATATTTTAGTCTATTTTTTGAAAAAAGTTTGTGAATATTTCTGTGAACAAATGAAAACAACCCTACATTAAATACAAGACAAAGTTACATCAATGTCCCTATTTGCAAGCTAGCCAATTACGATGTGATTGTATGTATGTAGCATACATACATGTGGAGAGAACAAGTGAGGGCATTGCCCCTCATAATAGTTCTCCCCCTTACTGAGCCACATGAAAATTGTCTCCCTAAACCAGTGTAAATCAAGCATCATCAAGTACTAGAGGCCAAGATGGCAGAGAATGTGCCCCATTTCAAGTGGAAAGACAGGATCTCTTGCTGCCATGGAGGAACACCTGAGTAAGTAACAATGCCTGAGGTGGCCAGAAGCCAGACATGTTTTGTATGTGACCATCTTACCCTGTTTTTGTGGTCTGGCATCAGTAACTTTTCATAAGCTAAGGTTTGAAGTGAAAGCATAAGTGCTGTTATCAAATATTACCTCACACAGGGCAGATGCCAACACCACAGCTGCTATTGCTAAGAAATACATCAATAAAAGCAACAAGCAAGAAATTCCAAAGGTCAGGACTTCTGAGATCATTCAGTGATTGGGATCTTTAAAGAGGTTTTTTTGAGCGCAGGGCACAAGTAGCAGCAGATTTTCAGTTTCATCGTCCAAGAGTAAAAGATGGTGTCTATTGCTCTTCTCCGTAGCTGGCCATTAGAGAGAAGCCTTAATCTATGCCTAATAAAACATTAATCTGAATTCTTTAAAGAAACTTCTCATATTAAGTCTTATAATTGTTTTAAGCCACTGAAGTTAGAAATGCAATAATAAGGCATTAAGATTTAATGATCTCCCCCATGTCTTTCTTGAAACCTGAGAGAATCTTTTAAATTCTTGAAATGTGTGTGCATATCTTTATGGTAGCCATGTGTTTTATTTGGCTCTATAACTGAGCTGTTTTGTTTAGAATCCTTCTATTATTATCATTTCCTACTGTTAGTTCCAACTGAAGTATTGGTTGACCTACCTATGTGTTAATTCACCATTAGGCAATTGATTTAATGGGTCTGCTCTCAGGTTCAATGAGGACATTTCCATTCTACACTGTTATGGTGCCATTATTCCACTTTCAACATCCTATGGCATCCTGGGGTTTGGAGTTTAGGGAGGGGCTTTTAGAATTCTCAGCCAGAGAGCTCTTTGGCCTCAGGAAACTACAAACCCCAGAATTCCACAGGATATTGAAAGTGGAATAATAGCACTATTGACAGTATAGTGCAGAAATGGCCTGAGTCTCAAGTAAACCAGGATTCAGGCCCTAAGTAGCTCACTGAACAGAAGTTCCTGAGATATTTATTCAGATACTTCACAGAACACCTTGGGAAGTGAGTTCTTTGCAGCTGGCGACATCATTTATTTTCTGGCCGCAGTGAGAATTTCATTGTATGGAGGAAAATGCAATAAAATCTAAAGTCCACAAAGCAGCAATACTTTTATTGCCCCATCCCCAAAGCATAAAATACATCATTCAAGCTTTTGATGCTTCACTGACTTTTTTTTTTTATCAGGCAAAGTTTTTAAAATCATACAATAGAAGAAAGGTGACACAGACCTCCAGTTAGGGACACAGGCCTGCAGTTTGTCCATTGTATGGAGTGTTAGGGTAGAGTTAGGGTTGTGGTTTGGATTAGAGTACAAAATACATTTCTTTTATTTCTTGGCCTCCATGAGTATTCCTATGTATACCTTTCATAGATAATTTTTTTAATTCTCCCTTATTGGTCCAACCTAATGATAACTAGAGCTCACCACTTCTGCATGGGAAAAAAGCATGGGGCACTTTTTACATTAACTGAGACAAAGAACCCCATTAGCAAAAAGCAATAGATTTATTAAGATTGTTTGTTGTTTTGGCTCTTTTGTTTATAGAAACTGTACATTCCAAGCAAAATTTGCGTAGATGGCTAAAAACTGTTTGAGTGACAAGGCCACAGAATGTTAATGTTGCAGATCTACTTTTGTGCAGATTCTACAACAAAACATGACTCTAGTGCATGGTATGACACGGTGCCTGAAAGTGAAAATTCAAGGGGGATAAAATACCTTTAGTCATGAGGTAATTTGTAGAACGATCATAAACTGAATGGTAGGTCTTTTCTAGGTTGTATTACTTTAGGTAGAAGCCCTGCTCTCCATGTAAGTCTCCCCTCATTCAACCTTTTTTTCTTTTTTAATGGAGGGAGGTCATTCACATCCAAACCCCCACAGTCCATACTTAAAGTGGTATAAACAAGAAGTACTTAACTCTGTCAATTGTACCAACCTTGTACAACACAATTCAACACAATATACGGCTTGTGCTGTGTCCTATCAAACCTATAAAAAGTCAGACTGCCTGCATGCAAAATGCTTTGGGTTGTAAAGAACACAATCTGAAATCTAATTGTTTTTCCCCCAAAATATACACGTACATGCTTTTGAAGTATTTCAATTTTTTAACCTGGTAGATTATCCAGTATATTTTTTGTCTGTTTAAATTATTTTTATTGTTTTAAATTCGACAGTGTTTACATCTGTGTACATTAATTTTAATTGTACACTAACCCCAAATCTCCTGACACAATGCAGGATATATAATTTTTTTAAAAAAAATAGCTGCAAAAGATTTTTAATTCTTATATCAGTACCTGGCACTTTTGTGATATCCAGGATATTTCAGAGTCCAAGGAATTGACCTTAGAGGTTTTAAAATCTTTATTCAGGAACATTGAAGAAACAGCATCACACCTTTGCATTGCCAAAACTAAAGGAATATTGGATTTGCAGTGCTATATAAACCATTACAATCGAAAATCAGCATGCGCTAACATCCTATTTTATAGTTTACCCAAACAACACATTTCCCAGATTTTCTGTCCTCTTCCTATTTTCCCATTCAGCTTGCCACCAGTTCAATCTTGCAGCCATACCTGCAAGCCATGCCTGCTTCTTCTTCTTTTTTTTTACGATAACATTTCCATGTTCCTAGTTCACTCAGCCATCAACAGATCTCATCATCCCCACCTACAAAGGAAAGCACACAAACACTAAAACAAAGCCATCTACCTAAAACATGACAGGAAGAGCTCAGCCAATCTGACATTCCACCTCCTCATGACTCAGTACCCCACCATCTATCCAGGCTTATGAGGGTATGCAGCATGAAACTTGTGAAGTAAATGAGAAGCATTAACATGTTTCACATCAATTCACTGGTAGGCAGGTGTTTGCAGTTGACAAAGTATTGCAGTCATCCTTTGTCCCATTGGGAATCCAGAATTTCAGAAATCTCAAACTGTTGTTCCACCACAATAGGGGGAGGAAGGGTTGGCTGTGTAGAATGCCATTTATCTGGAGTCACTATCTGTTTGAGTAGGCTAAAATGAAAAGCAGGGTGGATTTGTTTGTGAGATTTGGGCAATTCCAGTTCAGCAGTCACATCATTTTCCAGGTTTTTAATCTGAAATAGTCCAATGAATTTAGGACCCAATTTCTTGGAAAGCTGTGGGCACTTCAAAAATTGTGTGGACGAATACACCACATTGCCCTGCTTAAAGTCCCAGTTCTTAGCTCATTTAAGATTGGCATACTTTTTATAAATGTCTTTAGCATAGTCCAAAGCCAAGATTATCACCATCCAAGTAGCCTTAACATTTTGAGTCCAATCAATCAGTAGTGCACATCAGTTGGGATGACCTCAAGGTTCAGCAAATACTTCAACATCTGTCCCTATATGATTTCAAAAAGGGCTTGCCCTGAACTTTGATGGACAGCATTGTACACCATTTCAGCCAAGGGGAGGAGGCCTGCCCAATTGTCTTGGATTAATGTAGCATCACAGATATTGTTCCAGGTTTTGATTGATTCTCAATTTGGACAGATCTCGAAGGTTTTTAGATTGCTCTTTTAGATGATCTGTTCAAACCTTAAAAGGGTAGCTGGTTCCCTCCAGGAAGTGCTTCCAGGTTTCTAGAGCCCTTTTAATAGTAGCAGCTTCTTTTCCCCAAACTTTTTGGCTAGGTAGGCTCAAGGTCTCAAGTGCTTCTCCTCATCAGATTGTAACAAAATTGCCCCCATGGTGGTATCCCCTGCATCCACCTGCACCACAAAAGGAGTCTTGTGGAGTCTTGCCAAACTTTTATAAACAATTTGTTATTGTGTGCCATCAAATAATTTTCAATTTATGGCAACCCTAAGGTGAATAGGGTTTTCTTGGCAAGATTTGTTCATAGGGGGTTTGCCTTTGCCTTCCTCTGATGCTGAGAAAATGTGACTTGGCCAAGGTCCCCCCCCCCAGTAGGCTTCCATGGCTGAGTGTCGATTCAAAACCTGGCCTCCAGAGTTGTCGACCAGTGCTCAAACCATGATGGCTATCTTTACAAGCAATTCTCTTCATTTTAGAGTTGTTCAGATCCATAATACTCTAATGAAGAATGTTGTAGCTTTAAAAAAAAAAACTGTTGAAATTTAATAACCAGGGTGGCTTTCATGTAAAGATAGTTCTATCATATCAGGAGTGTGAATAAGCAAGCTCATAACAAGCAAAAAAATTTGTATATTGTAGGCTTACCAGTTCACAGGAGGTAAAGGAAGATCATGCATAAGGTTAGCTGTTGCAGGTTTTACTCTGCCAAGGTAGATAGACTCCTTGTATGACCAGCATTTCCACCACCCCTTGAATTCCACCAGAACTGTCCTTAATTGTTTGTTGGTTTGTTATAACCTGCCTTTCTTCTAGTGAACTCACAACAACATACAGGGCTCTCCTCATTCCCACTTTATTCTCACATTGTTAAGTAGGTCACTCTGAGAGAGACAAAGATTTGCCCAATGTCACCCAGTGAATTTCCTGACACCTCAGCTCAACACTTTAGCAATGATATCGCAGCATTTTCCCCTCCCTCCTTATACTTCAAAAGATGGAAATAATATTATATGGGTGATGCATGTACAGCTAACCTGAAAAAATAGATTAAGGGGTGTGTGTGAATGACTAGGAGATACAATATATTTTACTTTGGTGGGGAAGAATGGCTGTTAATTCAGATATAAAACTACACTGTTAGTTTTTGAAGCTAACATACATAACTTGTATATGCAAAATGGCTCAATACACTCAGAAGGGAGAAATGGAGAAGAATATATGTAGCATATGGAGTGTTTTAAAAACTGGCTATATTATCTTTGTTCTTGTCAAATTGGCAGCTATCCAGCAAGATATACTTACACAGGCCATGCAGTGATGAGCAGAGCTGCCATGGAAACCCAAAGAACCAAAGGGCTGATGGAAAAGGTGAATGAAGGCATTGCTTAGTTACCATTATTTGGTCACTGTTCTTTTAACACAGTTCCTTTCCAAGTCACAACAGTGCCTCTGCAAAATGATCCGGTAATTTAAAACACAATGATCTGCAGACCTATTGAACTCAGAAAATCCACTGCCAAACTAGAATTTATTCCAATACTTTTGAGGCTTTGTCCTTTATTCAAACTTTGACCTATCTTCAAAATGTCCAGTTGTCTCAGGAAAACAAAGAGATTTTTGCATTACAGTTATAACCCTCCTATAAAAAGCTAAAGGTGTCCGTGTGTACACACACTCACAGGCTTTGTCATTACAAATGAACTAGACTGAGAAAAAGTAGCAGGCCCAAAATGACACTATACCCTTCAGTATGGATTGGGGAACCTAGGTCTCTGCAGCTAAGACACAACAGTATTCCCTACCCCACACTGTCTGTTTCATAAGCAGACACCATTTTAAACCAAATTAGTTTCCAGGCTATCTGCCATCATGATGTTGAGCAAGATGAGTTAGGAACAACAAATTGTGTCTTGCCTGCTAGGACCCTGTAAGATTAAGCCTGTATACAGCTAGTTAAAGGACTATATCATCTACATCAGGCACAAATCAAGGTCAGATAGTCCATAGGCAATATGTAGTCAAGCTGAAACAGATGTCTGGCCCCAAAAGATGGAAGTCCAAAAAAGGAGCAGATAAGGTGGAGTGTGTGTGTGGGGATCTTTATAGCAAGAAGATGTTCAGAGAGAGAGGAACCAGAAGTAGCGGTTATAATGGACCATCCACGTCCTCACTGCAGGGAAGGGACATCTGGTCTTCCAGATGTTGTTGGACTGCAATTCCCACCAGCTTTTACCAAGATATGCAATGATGGTGAATGATGGACCTTGAAATACAACAGTTCAAATGCCATATATCCACCACCACCATCACCTCTGCTGTGTTGATAGAGCAGCCATAGCTTCTTTGGTTGGTTGGCTAGCATAGCAGTTCAATAAAACTGAGCTAGTAAGATGCTTTGTGTGTGAGCTCTACCAATGGGGCAGGTCAGAAGGAAACTTTGCCCAGTGACAGTGCTGCAGATGTTGGCTCAGTTACTCCCTCTGTTTGTGACCATTCTGGATGGCACCAGGGAATAAGATATTATTGCCCTGCTGCCAGAGTTCCTTCTTTGTTTACTAATCTGCTACCCATATATATCTGTGCTAGTCATCTGCGGCATATCAGCAGCCAGACAAAAGAAGGAATATAATCAGTCTTTTCCCATTTAGGGGGAAAAAAAAGGTTGTGAAGCAGTTCTTATTCTCTTGAGTGATGTTTTGTGACCTAGTTCTCCCTGAGGGACAAACATGTGCCTGGGGCACTAGGCTATACAATTTCAGACTGCTATGGAGCAAAAGGAGACAGACAGGGGCTTTTGTTACTGAATGTTCCTCCTTAACAAAAACTATTAATGGAGGGGGTGGCTATCAGAAGGAAGGCTAGGCTACTACTTTTCTCATTGACTTGCAATTTTTTGAATCTAGAGAAGGTGTCATATGAAGCTTACAACCTCATTGAGAATTAGACATTGCACAAGGAATAACGGAAACATAATGGTCAAGTCATGAAGGCATGAATCTATATAAATTAGCAGGAACAAATTGAAATTGAAGGAGATAAGCCCAAGCAAGGTTCTTCCCTGCACATTGCAGATGAGGGTTGAGGAGAAGAGATACTAATGATGCATTCTAATTTAGGACATTTGCCCTCAAATCGCCTTTCTTTATACAAGGCAACCTTCCTCTCTTTTTATCACTCATGCTGATCTCTATTGATATATTATTTAAAACTGAAAAAGAAACTTTGTTGGCTACCTTTAAATCTTTTCAGATGTCTTGTATTACTGACACAGGAACTCTGCAATGGAGTCATCTAATTTACATAGAGTCACCCAGAGGTTAATTAGTATCTGAAGGTAGCTTTCCAAAAGAGTGTGCACAAAAGAGCAGCTAAAAGCAATTCATAGCTTAATTTGTTTGTATATAAGCCTTCATGCAAACCTTTGAATGAGTGAGAGAGTGAGAGGGGAGGATCTTGATTAGTGTTATATTGGGTTGGAGGGGCTATTTCTATTTTTGCTTCCATGAGATATTTAATTGAGGCAGTAAACTACGGTCCTAAATATTCTTGCTTAGAAGTATATTTCAGTGAAATTTCTAGGGCTTAAAAATAAACTCAGAACAGTATTGCACCTGTGATGACAACATATCAGTTGATCTCATGTAAGATGTACTCATCTTTTGCAATTCATTCAAATTAAGAATTTCTTCCATGTTGTGATATCACAATTTCCAGATGACTCACTATCATTTAAAAGCCTTCAGGTGTATCACTTAATGAGGGTAAGGGTAAAATTCCCCCACACCATTTCTTGAAATGTATCTGTACTTGTTTGTTTGTTTTTACAAATATCTGTTTACAGTTGTACCTTCACTTTTACAAAGGTTTGGGACACAAAACCCTCGCAAAAATGGAAACATTCACCGCAGTCCCCCTCTCATCCCCTTCCAGGGCTCCCCACTTCCCATTCCAATGCAAAATGGAAGAAAAAGGGGGTGGGGAAGGCTCACACCAGCCTTCCTTTCCCCCTCTCTGGAGGTCCCCCTGCCATTCCTAAGCATTTTGCCCAGTGCAGACAATTTGCACTAGCTTTCCTCCAACAATTCCTTTCCATTTTGCCTCAGCACAAGTTCTCTGCACCAGGGAGATGCATGGGAATGGCAGGGGGAGCTCCAGAGGGGAGAAAGGAAGGTTTGCATGAGCTTTTCCCCACCCCTTTCCCCACCCATTTTGCACTGGAAGGGGAAGGAGGGAGCTCCAAAGAGGGAAAGGGAAATCTCACACAAGCTCTTTCCCCAACACCCTTTTCCTTCTGTTTTGCATGTGAAGGGGAAGGAGGTTGCTTCAGAGACAGGGAAGGAAAGCTTGCATGAGCTTTACCCCATCCCCCTTTCCCTTTTGTTTTGCAGGGGAAGGGAAAGGAGGGTGCTCCAAAGGAGGGAGAGGAAGGCTAACACAAGCTTTTCCCCACTCCCTATTTCCTTCTGTTTATCCTCAGTGTGAGTTCTTTGCACTGGGGCAAAATGCATGGGAATGGGAGGAGGAGAATGGGGGGAGGTGCACACACTTGCGAATAATCAAATTTGCAAACATCAAACCCATGAATGTGGATGGATTACTGTATCTGGTTATTATAATGTGTAAATAAATCCTCTCAAAATGCACAACCTTTTACTTCTTTGGGGGCATTTTAGCATTCCCCCCCCCGTTGGAATTCTAATCTATTTGCAGCTTCTAGTTTTGCTGTGTGTTTTTGCTTTTTGTTTTGTTTTATTCAGTTTTGATTTTCTAAAGCCACTCAGAAAGGTTTGGCTGAAAATTAGCCAATAAATACACAAAATAGACCCCCCTCACCAAAAAATGTAAGACACCCACTGAATCTGCATTTCACATATCTATGAATCTCTTCTTTTTCTCCCTCAGATCTCAGACTTTTGCTTCTGTGATGAAAAACTGAAATTGGAGCCCTCTCCACTGTCATCCTTGGTGTATTTGATTGTCTAGAGGTTGCTTGTGTAACTTGCTTCCTTGTGCTATGTACATGCAGCGATTAGGTCCCTCTTCATCTTGGACGTTCTCTCCACATCATCTATGTGAAAAAGAAAAAAGGAGAAGACAATCTTCGTCTCTACTCAACATGCAAAATCCACTTCCTGAGGCAGCTGGTTCATGGTAAGGCCACCTTGGTGAATATAAAACCTGGAACTTACCACACTGGATGGAGAATTTTAGAATCTCTAGTCAAAAAACAATTTTTACAAGCTCTGATAATGTCCTAATTGCTATCCAACAATCTACAATCAAGACCTGGGACCCATTCACACTACACAGTTAGCTGTTCCCTGACATCAAATTGACTTCAACTTATGGGCACCCTATGAATGAGATACCTCTGAGCCCTGTCATCAGAA
Source organism: Ctenosaura bakeri (assembly GCA_948474755.1). NCBI lineage: Eukaryota > Metazoa > Chordata > Lepidosauria > Squamata > Iguanidae > Ctenosaura > Ctenosaura bakeri. The sequence goes on from CAOLHI010000653.1 coordinate 616,566, forward strand.
GCCTTGCTCAGGTCTTGCAGACTCAGGGCTGTGGCTTCCTCGGCTGAGTGTTCCTATGGGGTCTTCCTCTTTTCCTACTGCCTTTTACCTTGCCATACACAGTTACCTTTTCTAATGAGTCATGTCTTCTCATGATATGTCCAAAGCACAACAGTCTCAGTTGAGTCATCTTTGCTTCTAGGGAGAGTTCAGGGACTATTTATTTGTCTTTTTGGCAATTCAGAGTATCTGCAGAATTCCATTATAGTTCTATCATTTCACTTTAACTGCCATGATTCCATCCTGTGGGATCCTACGGTTTGTAATTTGGTGAGGCACTAGGGAGCTCTAGGATTTTAACTACCCCTCCCTAAACTGCCAATCCCAGGATTCTATGGAATGTTGCCATGTTGGTTAAAGTGGAACATAGAACTATAATTGTATAGTGTGAATGGGCCCCTGGAGAACACTTGGGCCTTAGCCTTTGGAGAGCTAAGTCAAGGTGCAGAGTACTGAAACAGACAGAAAGCTAAACATAAAGTACTAGGCTACATAGACTATTGCCAATGGCCTGATGCAAAATGTGGCAGGTTCTTATTTAAAGACTGTGAGGTAACAGAGGGTGGTGGAAGAGGAATGTAGCTTGGAAAGAACATTTTGCTGTAAATCAGGTTAAAATGAGCTACTTTGAGCTTACTCAGCTTTTACCACATAAATGGCTCCCATTGTATCTGCCAGTTAGAGCTACCATCTACCAGCTGCTCTAGTTGCTAATTATCTGGATTTTATTTGTATTAGACATACCAAGCCATTACAGATCACATGTGCCAAGAATTGAATCACATTCTTTGTTTTGTTTAAAAAGCCACAAAGTTGGCAGTAAATCAGGTCTTAGTTGTTGAAAGAGAAAGCACCATGAAGGTCTACCTTGCTGAAACACACACCCTGTTAACTGCATTTCACAAGCATACCTTGTGAGGCAATCTAAACCTGCTACATTTTGCATTACATTTGAAGGGTGAATCTTGGGTACATCTTAAAAATTAAACATTAAGGAGAGAAAACGGCCAACTGCAAGCTGCTTACTTTAAGACAGTCTCTTTCAATACACTGGGAACAATCCTGAAGACTTCTTATAGCTTTTCCTCTTTCCTAAGCCTTTGGGCAAATAAGAGAGGGCTAGCCAAAAAGGAGCTCTGCACTCCCACTCACAGTGTCTTCTTCTCCACCTTTCCCAGTGGAAGGCAGATATATGAGTGACCCAAAGTAAAACCCTTCGCACTGAGTGTGTAGTGAATAGACACAAGCACTCTAAGGCTTAACAAATAATTTAAGAAAGTTTTATTCTAAGTGAGAAGGATTATACCAGGCTTCTTGGTATAATATTTTGGCACATCTTTCTTCAGGCATAACTTGGAAAGTTGCAAAGTTACAGAAACATATAATATTCCAAAGACACCTTGGAACTGACAACTAGCTAGGGAAACACAATAAAAGGTAGATCTTCTGTTCTTGGGTTTTCCCGTGGCTAAGGAAGGGGAAGTCTGATCCTTTTGAGATCAGTCTCTACCAGAATCCCTCATGCTGATGCTCAGCATCTCAACAGGAGAGCTTGAAAGAACAGACTGACAACCCTGAGAACAAAGGCAATAAAACTTTTGTACTCTTGACCTCCTAAGGTTCCAGATGTATAAGCATCTCTCTACCTCCATGAAGCTTGATTGGTGAAGGGTATCTCTCTGGATCTTACTAACCCTCTGTCATTCTCAGTAGTGATAAATAAGTCCATTGTTAGCTAGATGTAGCTTGGTTCATAGCCGCTAGATAATGAATTAGTGGATTATCACATGACCATCTTATAAAACAGTGGTGTTGTGGTGAGTTTTGAAGTGCAGACCATCATCATGATGGTCATTTCAAGTTCAAGCATTCATCATGAGAATTCTCATAGTCCCAACTGGAAGTTCAAAAATGGATTTCAACAATCTAGTTCTAGAAGTCTGCATCCCCACCAAGAATAAGTTTGTTGTAAAATGAGTAGGAATTACAGCAAGGGTAGCTTACAAGAATATATTTTTGTTGGGAAAATCCCCTCTTCCTCCAATACATTTAGGATTGCAACTAAGGTCCAAGGGGTCAGGGAAGCTTTCAAGGGGCAGCAGATGATACCCTCATATTTTCTACTTAAAAGCCCAAAAATACTGATCCTGTAAACCTTGGTTCTGAACTACCATGGAGAATAGACACAGAAAACACACCATTAGAAACTATGATGTAGCAGAGGACAAGCAAACTGCTTTTCATCTTTCCCATGTCTTCTCAGGTCCTGCCATTTTGCCACCTTCCCTTACCTGTATTGTACATAGGTCTCAAATGTACCAGTGAGCAAGTGAGAAAGTAGGTGCACAACAGGAACATGGAGAAAATGGAGGGCGGGAGAAGAATCCACAATTGTTAACTTAGATAGCTACCATGGTGTTATTTGATAGATGTGGCCACTACATACTTACACTGCTAGTGTTTTCCTGGACTGCTTTTTTTGCCAAATCTCTCCACAGGAGGCTGTTCCACTACATCTTGCCAGTGAGGTACATGGCATTAGCATAGCCATGCACAAGAATTTCTGTAACAGTGTGTAGTGTAAGCAGAATGCATGATCAGTTTCCCAGTGCTACTGGACATACGTAAGTGTCAACAGGTTCTTAATACTTGGAGAAATCGCAAGACAACATGTGATGCACACTTCAGAGTCCACATGAATGAGACAGCTGCTAAATTATTTGAAGGCTCTTTCCTCTTATTCAGAACCTCTGTCCTATTCTTGAGCAGTGTGATCTCGGCTTTCTGTGTCATTGTCATACCCCCACCCACCCACCTTAGCAGTTCTGTCCTTTTTGTAATGCTTATCTACTTGCATGTTGGACACACTATAATAGACTCCTTTCAGATATGAATGTAAATTTTGCTTCAAATGTCCAGGGACAACGTTCCTTGTCAACCATAGCTGAGTTCAAAAGACCTGTCTAGGCAGACTGCCAGGGAGATATGGACAATGCATAATTACCTCTCATTTTGCTGACCTCTGCTCTAGCACTCATAAGTCAAAATTTCAGACATGCTTCACACATCATGCTTTTTGGTATGCACCAAAAAGTATTTGAAGTGTACACCTCAGATATAAAATTTGCGAAAAGACTGTCATACCCTTATGGAGAAGAATTCATCATCTCTTTTGCATCATTTCCTAGTATCCCAAGCTTAATCAAAATAAAGATCAACAAAATAGATACCTAAACAAATGATTATTTAGGTATAATTATTTCTGATTCTTGTATCATGTTAATACTGTAGCTTTCAATTCTCTTAAAAAGTACCTTGAATGAGGACAAACTGATGATTAAACAAATGGACAAACTGCTTCCATTCTTCTCATTAATCTACTAGTTTAATCCTTTATCCTTCAAAGTAAAAATAATATGTCAATTGGAATAGTTTTCTAACATTTTATTAATTCAAAATAACCTGTTCCCAGAGCTCAATGATCAGTATCTTTGCTGCTGGTAACATAGAGAGCATGACTTCCAGCTAAGAGCAATCTGTAATACAAATCAAGCATCCTAGCACAATTACTTATGGAGCATTCAGCAGATAAACATCTGTAATCTCTCTTATTGTCTCCCAAAAGGCCTTGCCAAGATATATTATGTGAGATGGAAGCACAAAGGATGAGGAGGACATTGTTTGCACAAACACAGTGAAGCTCAATGCTAGCAAAACTGTGCCAAACTAGATTTCTTTCCTCTTTTGAATTTGTAGGGAATGAAATAAATATTCTAGGAAAAGTGCAGTTCTATGGAGTAGAACTGGAAATCTTACCACAAAGTTTTCAGGGCACAACCTCTCCTTCGAAGAAAAACACAGCATAGGGGCAGTTTCCTTGCCAATGCCCTTAACTGGACTGAGTCTGTAACAGTGATGTAGACTCCAGTCAATTGACTCGGACTCAAGTTGGACTCAAGTTGCTTCAATGACTCAACTTGGACTCAACTCAGCAATAAATGACACACTGACTCAACTTGTGACTTGTATATTTTTAGTGACTGACTATTGGTTCAGTAACATAACACATTCATCCAGAAACCTTAAAACTCTGAACAATGCTTCTATCTTTCCTTGCCTACAGATCATGCGACACTCCGTCTCAAGCCCAAAACTTAGGCTATTTCTTGCTAACGTTTTAGGCAATAGGCTTGAGATGAGGTTAAGGTCTGCTTGGCAGCCTGTCCACACTGCATATCAGAGAAGCCTTCTAAAACTTTTCCTAAAAACAGAAGGAAAGACTTGCTCCCAGAGCACAGGGAAGGATCTTTCCTTCTAAAGTTTTTGAAGCTTCAGTCATGGAGAGTAAGGCCCTTTCCACATGTGTGTGTGTGTGTGGGGGGGAAATGCCCGAAAATGCCCGAAACGGAGCTTACCAGCAACCGGGTAAGTCCGTCGCCACGAGGAACAGCGCAAGTTCACTGCTCCACATTCCTCAGCATCCTGCGGCATCCTGCGGCACCCAAAATGGAGGCTTACGGCTGGCGGAGGCTTTCCACCAACCGGAGAAGCTCGCCAGCCGGAAGCCCGCCCTCGGCAGATCTGCAGGCACACTCTTGTGCACGCCTGCAAATCTACACTGGGGCGCTGCGACGGGGCTGCATGGGGCTGCACTATCGTGCTTTTTAAAAACCTCCTTGAAAGAGGTTTTTAAAAAGCACGTGGCACCACCACTTCCGGTTGCTCCTGTGTGGATTGGGGTGTGGAACTACACTCAAGTAGTCTGCCCCAATCCACTTTACAGTGTAGATGACCTCCGTTAGAGGTCGTGCTACACCGTTTTATTACCCCCGTGTGGAAAGAGCCTAAGAAAGATCTTATTCTCCACTTCAGAAACTGGCTTCTAGACTTGAGACTTGACTCGAGATTTGACATGGAAGTATCTTGCAAAGACTCGAGAAGCAACTTGAGACTTGAAGATAGAGATTTGAGACTTGACTTGAGAGAGTAAAAGACTTAAATACATCACTGGTCTCTAGAAGCTTAAGATACATATTTATATTATGACATAATTATGTACATACTGTTGCCCTCATTGATTCCTGAATGATGTCAGTTCCTATTGATACTTGTAATCCAGAGAGATGTAACATGCTAGTTGAAAGTATTCTGTCTGGAAATTTCTAGCAGCTATGTGAAGCAGCTACATATTTCCTTTTAAAAAATTACTTTTAATATTAAAGCTTGCTAACCTATGCCACTCTAGAATCTATGATTCATGAGCACTTTGTATTAATATTTCAGATTTGTTTTAAAGTGAAATAGCAAAATAACATATCATACACTAAAATGAAACGAAAAGAACCTTGAAAGAATGCAGAGATGCTGAAATGAGTGCATTCATGTACGTAGATATAAACAGTGAAAGCTTTATCTTTCACTTGCCAGCCAGTTAACTTCTTTGCTATACCAAAATGGACTCTTGACTTGGAACTAAACATAGCTGACTGGAGTTTAGGAGCAAGGGGAAGAAAAATGTAAGTACCTGTTTCTCACAATTTCTGATTCTTACTCCCATCTACTTTTCTACCTTTTTGCTGAGCTACTTCCATCCTCACAATCACAAGATGTTCCAACAATGAACAGAACGAGTGTAACAAAAATGATATGATATGATTGATTGATTGTATTTCTGTATTGCTTCCCAATCCACAAGGGCTCCGTAGGTGATGAACAAATAGAAGCCAATTCAAGCAGTACAAAACTCATTAAAGTAATCTTTGTAAATCCTAAAAACAGTCTGAAAACAATTCTAGAAGCCAGTTTTGAAGCAATTCAGACAACATTTTTGTGCAGAACAGCACTGTTTTAGCTGCCTGTTGAAAGCTTAAACGAGGTGGGGCCACTCTAACTTCCTTAGGTAGGGAGTTGCTGCTATAGAGAAAGTCCTGTTGTATGTACTCACCAACCTAACTTCGTGAGGTATTGGAACATGCAACAGGGCCTCCTCTGAAGATTTCAAATTTCTGGCAGGCTTATATGGGAGGAGGTGGTCTTTCAGATACCTTGACTCCAGGTTGTCTGGGTCTTTGTAGGTCAATATCAGCACCTTGAACTGAGCTCGGAAGCAATTGGAAGCCAGTACAGCTCTTGCAAGACTGATGTTAAATGCATACCTAGCACCAGTCTGGCTGCTACATTTTGCATTAGCTGAAGCTTCTTTACACTTTTCAGGGGCAGCACCATGTATATTGTATTCCAGTAGTCTAATCAAGAAATAACTAAGGCGTGAAACACTGACACCAGATATATCTTCCTTGAGAAAAGACACAACTGGAGCTCCAGTGAAGCTGGGCATGCATGGCCACTGCAGCAACGTGCAGAGTTGCTTCCAAGAGCAGAGCTGGGTCCAAGAACACCCCCAGGCTATAAACCTGTCCTTTCAGAGGAAGAGCAACCCCATCCTGAACAGATTGTGATCCTAATCCCAGGTTGATTTTCCTACTGACCAGCAGCACTTCCCTCTTGTCTGAATTAAGCTTTAGTCTATTCACCCACATCCAGACCTTTACTGCATCCAGACAATGTTTCCGTACTACTGCAGCTTCCTTGGTATCAGTTATAAAGGGCAGATTGAGCTGGGCATCATTAATATACCAATAACATTCAATCCCAAAGCCCTGGATGTCCTCTCCCAGCTGTTGAAAAACAATAGGGGACTGTATTGACTTCTGTGGGCCCACAGACTAATAATGGCCCAAAGACTGAAAAATAGTCCCCCAGCACCTCCATTTGGAAACATTCAGCCAAGAAAGACTGGAACCACTGCAAAGCAATGCTTCCAAATCCAGTATAGCCAAACAACACAGAAAGACACCATATTTGATGGTATAAAAGGCTGCTCAAAGATCCAGGAGGACCAATAGGGACTCACTCCCCTTGTTCAACACCCAGATAGGTCGTCCACCAAAGTGACCAATGTCATTACTGTCCCAAAGCCAGGCCTGAACCCAGACTGGAATGGATCCTAGTAATCTGTTTCATCCAAGAAAGCCTAGAGTTGTGTTGCCACGACTTGTTCTAGGAACTTACTCAGAAAGGGCAGATTAGACACTGGCCAATAGTTACCTAGAGAGGTGGAGACCGATGAAGTTTTTTTCAATAAAGGTCTTAGAATTGTTTCTTTTGGATAGGCTGGAACATAGCCCTCTTTCACAGTAGATAGTGATAGTGTGGCATGATCCAAATCCCAGGCATAATATTTAGGAAAGAGATGACTGACAGATGGCCTACAGACTGGATTTAGCCCTGAACAATTTTTTAATCTGTTCCACTGAGTTTTAATCATGATACAGAGTGTAGACAAATGGTTAAGAAAAGGGCAAGAATGAGTCTCCAGGCACATTGTTTTACTGCTCATACTGTTCTATTGATCATGGACAATCCTTTCCTCCACTTTGGCATCTAATGCCATCAGATCATGTGTTCCCTATCTGCTCAAGCCTTATTGCTAGTGCTAGGTCATGCCAACTTTACTATACAGAATCTGAACCATCTTTAAAGATGGAAGAAAGTTTTGTCCATGAGACTGGTTGTATCTGGAGAACGGAATGACCCCAATGATACAGAAGCTGATAATCTTCAGGAAATACCCCTACACAAGAATTGCTGCCATAATATTGTGAGACTCACAACAGAAAGTAGTTTTAGCAATCATGATTGGGAAAAGGTCACTTAATCTTGAATACTAATTATGGGAGCATTCAATATAATATATTGTCTCACTAACATTCTTGTTTGGTTGTTATGAATTCTGTATCCTTGTGAAATTTATATTTTCCAAGTGACCTACCTGCATAATTCTGTAATTTCAGTAATTCCTGTCCCAGTCCCAAAGAATGTTGTCAAGATCTCTTTCCATGAAGAAACTAATCTGAAATGGGCAAGCTCTATATGTTACAAGGCAACAGATGACAGGAGGGTTTCACAACAGATAATCTTTGGGAAGTGTACTCTTCTGAGGAATATGAACAGAATAATTGCTTGTGAATAAAGTTCCATCTAATTTAGATATCTGCTTTCTTATTTGTTGAGGGTAAATATGCTCTAGTAAATTATTGCAACAGAGAACAATGAAACATCAAATTATTGAAATACACAATATTTATTGAAATATACAATAAATGGAAGAAGATGAGTTTTCTCTCCAACAGTAGATGTTAAATTGTAAGATCCCTCAACTCCTCTTCTATTTTTTTTTAAAGCATTAGCCTGAAGTAATGGTAACAGGCAGATTTAAATGACAGATAATTAAACTTGCAGTCCTTATCTGGGAGTAAACTCTATTGAATTCAATAGTCTTACATGTGCGTAAATGTCTATGATTCCACTTCAAGTCAACTAAAATTGTTTGAATAGTAGGCAAGCCTAATAATTTTGCTTTGCATGCCAGAACCTGGCAGCATGACCTATGTCTTCTGTGTGTCTTCTACTTGCTTGTTAATTTATGGCAATACCATTAAGTTCATAGGGATTTCTTAGGCATAGGTGAAATCAGAAATTATTTTGCCAGTTCATTCCTCTGAAATATAGCCTACAGCCCCTGGTATTTGTTGGCAGTGTCCCATCCAAGTGCTAACCAGGGCTGACTCTGCTTACCTTTCAAGACAGGATCTGGTGCCTTAAGAATATGCAGGTCCTCTATGCTTCCTACTTTGACATAATAAGCTGATGAGTGAAAATTGTTTTTCATGATCTGTGAATTAAAGTTTTTTTGAAAGGCAAAGCCATCTGAAGAATTATTTTGTACCTTTTGTATCTTGTTCTTCATTTGTGTTAATTCTTTTCAAAGCACAGCCTACTTGTGAGGTGGCGGGGGGCAGGGGGAGAGCAGGAGGGAGAGAGAGAGAGAGAGAGAGAGCACTGGCTGGGACCCAGTAACTGCTTCTCTGTAAGCTGAAGGTGGATGCTTGCCAGGGATTTGTGTGGCTTCCTGCATTTGCTGATAAAAGAAAGGCCACTGTGAGATAAACCCCTTGTCCGTTCCCAAATAGATTTCCTCTGTAGCTACCAGGATATGTGAGGCCAGAGAGTGCAGGGTGGGGTAGAGAGGGAAACGATGGAGATAGCAGTTCTTTCCTAATTATCAGTCCATCCAAGGGTGTTTTCAAGAAAAGTTCCAGCAGTGGAGAAGCCCTTAGCTAAGTTCATGCACTTCTCCATTTAGAAATGTGAGCTCCCTGCCTGGTCATTTGCATCAGCATGTGGACAGTACAAATAAGCATATCTGATGCTACAAAGTAATAGCAGCATTGTGCCATGTTTATCAGTAAGTGGCAAGGCAGTGTCAGGAGAGTAAGTTATTCAAACCACTGTGTGCTGAAAGCAATGCTGTAAAATGCAAGGAATTTACATTCTTACAAAACAGAAGAGCCACCAGTCTCTCTCCGCAGCTCAGAGCCAGCAACAGCGCAAGTAGTAGGTTCCTTCTAGCAAAGGGTTTTTACTGCTTCAGCAATTGAACATACAGTAGCACTTCAGGGGTACCAGTGGTACTATGCCCTCCCTCCAAGGTTGCTGTGCCTGTCATTCTCCCATTTTATCCTTGCTGTACCTTCCTCTTCATTGTGGGAATTCCAGAGTAGCTGAGTCTGGCATATATATTGCACTGTCATTTACCTAAGATACTTACTGAGCTTAATGACTGAGCCAAAAATTGAGTGTATGTCTCCACAGATGAAGCCTGAAATTTTGCCCTGGCCCTGCCAAAAATGTTCAAAACTTGGAAAACATTTTTATTTGAACTACTGCTCTTGGGATCTCTCAGCCACCATAGCCTCTGGCCATTTTGCCTGAGGATTTTGAGAGTGGTAGTCCCAAACATAATTTTCTAAGCTGAAGGGACCCAACGGCTGTCCCACAAGGGCTGGGGTGCCACGTATTAAATTGAATGTCAAATCTTGGATGCACTATTTGAGTTCATTGGATCCTTGCAGTGTGCATGACAATAAATCTATTATACTATGATATAAAAAGGTTCATTAATATAGCAGGGCAAAAGTTATTATAGTCTGAAGTATTTATCTAGAAAGTTGCCTTGAATATTTTTTGCTCCTGCTTTCACTGAAATTGTAAATGATGCCTCCTGGATCTGAGTTAGTTCAGCCCTTTGTCTCGAGTAACGGCAATTTTAAATGTTATGTAGAAGAAAGCTAAGTTTGTCACCAAGTGTGAACTTGATAGGCTGCACCCATTTCTGGTTTCCTGGTGAATATACTGTACAGATGAATCCACTGATGAAAATTGTTCTGTTCACTGATATCTTGTGACCTTAGTATGTCAGAGTGAGGAAACCACATCATTCCCTGTTAAGGCTACAGATCACCCCAGCAATATTCACATCTTACTTTTTAATATGCACTTGAAACTGTATACCAAACAGGCCCAAATCTAGCAAGGCTTCCTTGTTCTAAGGAGATTTCAATCCACACATATTGTTTTCTCAATAAAGGAGGAGAAAAAGAAATCCTAAGGAATTTCTGCTCCTGAAAAACATTCAACAGCAGTTGTATGAAACAATTTGGCAGTATAGTAGACTGCTAGCTAAGAATTACATCATTACCTTCCCCTGAAGACTTGTGAAGAGATCTGTGCAGCTAGAAGATTTGCATACTTTACTGAACATCTTTCACTGTACCTTTTTTGTATGAATTGTTTCCTGGTTATAACATGGAAACAGATGTGTCTAGTAATACATAGCTTTCAATCATTTGGCATTCAGAAGCTGGGAAGTCCTAAACATGAGCCTACATTCTGTCTTGGATAACAGATGGATTTATTTGCTCGAAGTTTTGTCTAAGCATTTCCTGAATTCATTTATTCTACAAGGTTTACCCAGACAATGGAGAATACACCTATGTTCCATTGTGTGCTGTGTTCAAAATAATTCTGTTTCTTCTGTTACGTTGCATTAATTAATATATTTTTCAAAGATTTTGAAATTGCTTCTTGAACTGAGATTTCTTTAATGCTAAGCAGCAGATGGACTGTGGGTTGCAAGTGTTTGAATAACACTTGCAGAAGTGCCACTACCTTCCTTCTGGATTTTCCAAAAAAGGGTCAGGTGTGAAAGTGTTTGTTAGGGATATTTTGGGAAAAGAAAACTTGTTATATGTTCAGGAGCCCTGTATGGCCTCTGACGAACCAAGCGTAACACAGGCCACTAATATAGGCTGCTAAGGCTTTGACAAGCCTTTCTGGTTTTGCTGACCATCTGGGAGTATGAAACCAGGGAGAGGAGTCAGAAGAACTTTTCAGGAAAAGTCTGTCTACTGAGGATGTGGCTGTGTGAGCTATGGTGGTACGAGAGGAAAGACAGTTGTCACCATCATGTTTCAATATTTACCCAAACTATCTATTTCAACATGTATGCCTTGATGGTAAAATTTGAACTGAAAAGATAATATTTGAATTTTGGTTTGTACTGTCATAACTTTCACCCCATCTTCAGAACACCCTGTTCTGTGGAGTCAGAGAAGTGAATCATTTTAATGTAACATTTTTAAAAAATGAAAAAGCAGCACAAGAAGTAAATCAGTACTTCTTAAGCTATCTGATGTGGGGACTAGAAGAGTTTTTCATCCCAACATGCACTACATTTGTGACCATAAGCTGAAACTGTTTCCTTCAGTGCTGTTGTTGTGGACTGGCAGCCAATACCTTGTGGACCAGCAGTGGCCCAAGGACCATCACTTTGAGTAGCACTCATGTAAATCATTAGCCCTTTCTTATTTGTACACTTGAAGCTTAATTAACATTGGTTCCTGAGGTCTAATACCTGAATTCATTCACTAAGTTTGCTTTGATTTTTGAATTTCTCTCCCTCTCTTAATAACCATTAAAATTACCATGTGAAGCTCCATCCAATGAAGAAACATTGTTATTACACACACACACACACACACACACACACATGCAAACACACTGCATAAAGTATACAACAAAAGTCCTCAAGGAATATATGAAAAACAGGCTCTAACTAAAAATATATAAGCACAAAAATTTTAACCCAACATTGTTAAAACGTGCATAAATGAAGAATGGTGTATATATAATGCACGCAAACATGATGTTCAGAACAAATATTATATGTTTCTTGATGTAATCCAACCCTGAGTACCAGAAAACATAAAATCCCAGTTTAATTCTGAGGGAAAGCCAGTCTCATAATTTGTATCTTGCTCCTGTTTTGTTGTGGAATAACTTGTGCTTAATGATAACCAGGGCACAATTTTCTTAAGTGATCATTAGTTGTGACAACATTCGGTTGAGGAAACATATCAGAGACCAAAGGACATTAAAAAGATTAAGGTTTCAGAACAATAGGTGAAGCATTTCAGCTGCTCTTTCTCTCCTTTAGGAGAGTCTCGAAACAATTCCTCTGGTTCAAAAAATAGTACTGTAGAGTTGACATGTCCTCTAAAACCTAGAGGAGAGTAAAACCAGACATCCCTCCTGGTGTCTTAGCTCAAGGCAGGTGTGATATCAGAGCTGTGCAATAAACACAGTGAAATCAATGCATGGCTCTCCTTTTTTTTTTCATTTTTGCTCCAAGTATCAGCTTTCTGTGCAGGCAGTGATGGTGTCTTCATGGATACAGACAGATGCATCTTTTAATTTATCTTTAGGGAACTACTGTTTAATTCTTAAGGGACCTGCTGCCAGTCCTTTCTCTCCCTGTACTTACATTAAAAAAGCGATCTCTCTCACTCCATTCTCCTCTTCCCTCTCCTTGTCCCTTTCCCTCCCTCCCTCCCTCCCTCCCTCCGTGTGTGTGTGTGTGTGTGTGTGTGTAGAGAGAGAGAGAGAGACAGGGCGAGGGAGGGAGAGAAAATACAGGGGAGGACCTATTCTGTCCAGATAAACATCCCTGAGCTTTTGCTGGGTTACAGATGGTTGGCTGGCTAGTCTAAAGGGAAATCAGTGCAATGAAACACTTTGGATGGCATTTCTCACTCCTCCTTCCCTCCCCACCCCCTTTTTTTGTATCTGGCATGGCCAACCATAGCCTGCAATATGCCGCAGTGCCCTGAATTTATTGGGCCAATAAAAATTTGGAACAGCCTTGTTATACTGAATTGAATTAACATCCATCATCCACACACCTATGGACTCTGCAGCTTCCAGAGCTTTTTACCACTGTAATTTCCGTCAGCGCTTACCCACTTTTTGTGAAACAACTTGTCTTTTAATCTTATTTCCTATCCTGACTGTTGCTCTGATATTGGCATTTGGATCATTGCGTGACTTAATAGTTCTCAGCTTTGTCCGATTTGCCCATGATTTTTTAAAAATAGGATTTCTTTCTTGCCAAGTCTGTTTAACGTGCTGTGGTTAACTGTAGCCGCTGTTCAGCTCACCATTTTTAACTCCTAGCTAGACCTAACCTGACGACAGTAGACAGGCATGTGTTAACCCACAGGCAAATTTATTTGTGTGTGTGTGTGTGTGTGTGTGTGTGCCACATGCACCTTCAAGTTTCCTGTAGACCTATGGCACCCCCCTGAGTGTCATAGGCTTTTCTTAGGCAAGGAATATTCAGAAGTGTTATGCAGGACACATTCCTGCTACACAATACTCCAATTCCAATTTAACTGCCATGGTTCCATCCTATGGAATCCTGGGATTTGCAGTTTAGGCAGACTTCTTGGCCAGAGAGATCTAGTGCCTCACCAAACTACAAACCCATAGGATACAGCCAGGCCAGTTAAGGTGGAATCATAGTGCTATAACCATGTTGTGTAAAATGGCCCTAAGATGGATCATAGATCAGTACAAGACCAGGAAAAGGACAACATGGGCCAGATTTTCTGGTCTACTATACTTCATTCTGGAACTGTGCCTGAAAGACCAAGGCAAAGTGAGGGTTGATTGAGGGTTAGCACAATTGGTGACATTTTACAATATTTCAAGTGTATCCTAGAGTTTCACTGCTCTCAATATCCTCTTGATTAAGGCAATTTCTGCACTACATTGTTATTGTGCTACTATTCCACTTTCAACATCCTGTGGAATTCTGGAGTTTGTAGTTTACTGAGGACAAAGAGTTTTCTGGCTGAGAATTCTAAATGCCCCTCTCTAAACTGCAAACCCTAGGATTCCATAGGATGTTGCAAGTGGAATAATAACACTATAAGAGTATAGTGCAGAAACGGCCCAATTTTCAGAAATCCTACACCCATCCAATGAAACCTTGAACATGCAACTTAACAAATTTTGCCAAAGTGTTTCTAGTTAATTCCCCTTCTTACTCATGGTGGCTCTATCATCTGAGAACATAAGTTTCACAGATTAGAAAATATTGCTCTGTACTGCCATTTTCTGACAAGATTTTGTCTCCTCATATTAACCTTTGCAAGCCTCATTACCTTTTGTCGACTTCCCAGCTACTGACATAATCAGTATGTGGTGTCTGTGAGCTCAGTGGTCTCATAAAGATACACAGATTCACACAGTCTTCCCCAACATTGTGATTCCAGGTGTTTATAACTAAAAGTTCCATTATCCCCTTCCTTTATTGGCCCATCTGACTGGGACTGACTAGAATTGTAGCTCAAAATATCTAGACAGGCCCCTACATCTGGAGGATAGCCTGCTGGACAAGGATACGACAAGGACAGGAGAATAGTGCAACTTTTTTCTGAATGCTGTCCTAGAATTTTCACATTTGTTGTTGACAGCCATTTTTGCAGTGTATGGTTGAGGGGAAAACTGGACAACTGAGGAGCCATTTTAGCTTATTACTACACTTTGTTCTTGTGTGGTCAGAACCAGTTCAGAAGATAATCTTGCTGGGCCTGCAGTTCAACGGATAGGTCACACTCATAACAGATGAGAGGGGAAGGAATCTGACAAACAGGACATTTTGTTCTGAGGTAGTAGGTCAATAGTAGGTGGTGGACCACACCTGAAGACTTGTAGAATGAGGAAAGATAAGAAAACAAGAAGGGTGGTTATTAGACTGAGATAAGCCATTGATGAGCAAAAGCAGGCTAGGAGAATTCTAGTAGTTCAAATAGAAAAGGCAAAATGACTTAGGAATTAATTTAAGTGGGAAAAGAGAAATCACTCTAGTATTGATATAGTACATACTAGCAAATGCCCAAATGGCTGCCAGTGTTTTACCAAAATAATCCTGCTTTTTTCCCCAAAAACATTTACAAGTCTGTGTTTAAAGTCTGTATGTCTGCAACAATGCTGTTAATTATAAGAACTTAGAGATGTTACTTTTCTCAACCAGCAGCCGTGCTTTCCACTGATCATTATAGGGGATTGTTTGTTTGTTTGTTTTTGAAGAGACCTATAACTAAGTCTGGCTCTACTGGACAGTAGATTTTCATTTGTCATGAAAGTTCCTCCCCCCGAAAACCTCCCTACCAATTATTAAATTTCTTATCATTTTTCCTGGCAGAGTAGAAAAAGGTGCTTCTGTTTTCTTCCCCTGCCTTGTGTGTCTGCATTTCCAAAATAGATTCAGAACTTTGGATAGCTCCCATAAACTGGGAGCAGCTTCCATAGAACTCAAAATGGTTTTATCACTCTGAAGTAAGGGAGCTACTGGTCCTTTTTGTTTCCTCAATCAGGCCAGTGCCTCAGATTGACCTTTCCACTTGTCACTGTTCTAATTATTTTTGAGTTGTTCCTTCATATCCAGCTTGTGAATACATAGCCCCAGTAATGTGAAACAACAAAGACATACAAACTTCAACCCAATTCAGACACATCAGGAGCAGGCAATACAAGGCCAACATGGCTAGCCATCTAACCATACCCATCCACTGGGATGCTTTTCTTCCACAAAACTCAGCCTCTACATGGGAGCTGGCTACAACCTGAGCCTAGAAAAGGTATGCAGGGTATGGCCCACACACATTCTGGTGCCTAATCCTCCTCCATAAATTAAATACTGATTTAGCGTTTCCCCTCCATCAAAACCATATCAGCATTTGGAAAGGACTAACTGAAACGACATATTCTAAACATCACTTGGCCAAGAGAATGAGTGCTACATTAAAATGTTGGGAAGGGCCTTTTGTTTATGTGATCTGTCCAATATACAGAAGAATAATTGAACAGATGTAACAGATGGAAGCCTTCCACTACAGGAAAAAGAAAGCTTGAGAGCACTTTACATCTTAAACACTTGTTGCATTTGAAGGAAGTGAAAATCTAATTGAAGGGATTACATCCTACATGATGCTGGATTAAAACCCAAACAAAATATTAGTCTGCGGGAGATAGGAAAGAGTTATGCTTTATAATTTCTGGAAGAGATAAGCAAGTGAGGCTCAGAGAGGAATGACTTTTCAGGCTCTTCCTTGCCTTCAGTTTTCTCCATTTACCTTTTAGATTAACCTCTTCCTATTCCAAGGTCTCAGCCTTTCAGAGGTGATGACTGCTACCCTACTACTGCTACTTCAAGGGAGCATTTACAAGCAATATATACAAACACTCCTCTCTAAACAGTTTTGGTTTAATATGAATTGTTTATTAGACAGTAGCTCTTCAGACCTTATGCAGAGTGAAAAGGATACCCAAGTTTCTCACTCTTCCTGTTGTATTGACTGCATCTTATGCAAAAATTGTAATCCAGGCAAGACAGCATTGCAGAGGAATAGAAAGCTCTGGTCATTTTCCCTTCTGTTTATCTCACAAACAACCATGGCCACCCTACCTTTAGGCCAAGTGAAGCACCTGGCAGAGGTAGTGGATAAGGTGTTTGGGCAGCAATGTGTCTTGCCAAAGGCAAATGGTCAGTTTGCCAAAGGAAAGGGGTTTGTTTATATGATCTGGAGGCAACAAAAGACACCAGTTGCAGTTGGAAAAGCTTTAAAATTTATTGAACAGCAGGCAACCTAAACAATATAAGCAGACAAGCAGTATTACCCTACAGATGAAACCCACTTAAGCCTATGCTGCCTAAACAACATAACAGATGGATTTCTCACCATGCAAGATTCCTTCAATCAGCTGCTCTGGAACTCAGGATACAGCAGTGAAAGGGACCCCCTCTGTGTAGCCAGCAGTTGCACAGCACTCCAGCTGTAAGCCTTTGCTGAGCTCTCACTGAGAGCACAATCTTGGGGGCACTTATACCCCTTGGTCTGGAAGGACTTGACCAGCTCTAATGGAAACTTTGTGATTGCTTACACACCTAGGATGAGCTGAACTTCTTTCAACTGTCAAGGTCACCAATTAAGTAGCTACCTTTTGGGTTCCTCCCAGGACCTGTTATCTAGTACCAACTAGTCAGTTATCTCAAGCCAAAGGCAGGTGCTCATTAGCTGGCATCACCTGCTACATTGTTTTGTTGACATTTTAAGCAAATAAGCATGCAGGATACATCAAAGCAAAATACAGAAATCAAAGCAAATGATATTGTGTGCTTAGTAAGCCAGAAGGCCTTTCTAGACTTTCTTAGGAGAAGCATGAAGAAATTTAAATCATGGAGAAATGAACTGAGGTCAGGCCATTTCTTACCTCTCCTTGAGATTACAATAGTCTTCTAATCATTTCCCAAACAAAATGTGTCAGGTATTCGGATTAATTTTGGTATGGTTTTGCTTCCATGGCATAGGAGAGATGCTTGTGGGAATTTCTGCCCCAGGTAAAAAGTAACTTGGCTAAGTTGCCTCCTGACTTGGTCGGGGGGGGACTATTCAGCCTCAGGCATAAAATGTCTTGTGCTGGGCCTGACAGTATTGTATCTGAAGAAACTCTAAGTCATGAAGGAGATATTATCTCTAAAGTTGACATTCTTAACCTGTGAACAGTTAGAAAAAGAATAGAATGTTGCTTGGGGCATACTTAAGAGCTTCCTATATTTCTAATACTAGTGTGCAGTCAGAAACCCTCAGGAAGTGATCCTGGCATGCATTTGGTCATTCGATCCCAGAACCGCCTACCTATTGTAAATATAATAGCAATAGAAAACATTCACATAGCATTTCTGTGTATTTGACTGGTTAACTGAGCTTCATTCCCATCAAAATCAGTGCTTTGAATCCCATCATATTCATGCTTAAAGTAGACTCATAGAAATAAATGGGAATTAATTTAGTCCTAATGTAAATCTCATAGGTCTTAACGGGCCTTTCCCAAGCTTGACTATGTCTGGATTCACTCAATGCAATATAAGTTAAATCATATCTAACTTATTCCATTGTTTCATTGTTTGGTTAATTTAAACTAAATGTAGTTAATACTCCCCACTATAGAAGACACACCTAATCAATGGGAATGTGTTCAGACAGCTCATGTGTTAATTCCATGAGTTGAACTGGTCTACTATAGTTGGGACTAACAACTGGATTTAGGCCTTGGTATGGATCCAAATCATTATTTCAACAAGGTTTACATAACACTGGCAAGGAAGGTCAATAATATTATTCCAGAATTATACACTGGAGATTAGATTCAGATATATTAATTTGCCAAGGGCCATAACAAAAAGGCTAAAGATTTGACCTCCTGAGCCACAGTTCAGTCACCTATTCCCTGTGAACACCATCAGTTGTACTTACTCGACATGCACTCACCTTTTGTCTTAGTCTTTTAGGCCCAAATCCATTAGGGGAAGCTTGAGTGCAGGGAACCAGAACAGATTATCCATGTTGTCCTAGTTCTGCACTGCTATATAAAGCACTTGAATCTTACTAGAAACAGAAAAGCAGTCCAGGACAAGACAGACAGAAATAAATATGGAATATCAATATTATTGAAAATTGTATCACATGAGTCTGATGACAAAGGGTCTTTTCTATGAAAAAGTATACCAAAATAAACTGCTCAGTCTCAAAGAGAAGGAGGAGGGGGAAGAAAGGAAGGAGGAAGGATGGAATGAAGTAAGGAAGGAACGAAGGAGACCTTGATGAAAACAAAGAACTCTATATCCTTTTGGAGACAAATACAATACAAATGGGATTAATGTGTTCCCAAAGGTTTCAAGTTTTAAGCATTTAAAAAGGTTATTGTATTTCATCCCCAACTGCACCAATCATTTGCTGGTGCACCAAGAAGTACATCAGTGATCACAGAAGTTGTTGAGTCTGAGTGCCACAAGTAAAAGGTCAGTTCATGCGTATATGTTCGTCATTCCTTGATTCCAACACCAAGCCCAGTCAGCATGGTTCATAGAACTGCAGTCCAACAGCATATGAAGGGACTCATATTCCCTGTTCCTTTTATAGGCAAAATTCTAGGTAGATTGTGGGCAGGATCTGCCTATCCTCCAAAGTGCTGCAAGGTGTACCACCACCATCCCATCAAAAATGGCCTTAGGAAATACTGAGTTCACGCAGGGCGTTGGTCACTGCCTCACCAACATATTATGTTAATGAAGGCCAAGCTTACACAGGCAGCAGTTGTGAAATTTCTGGACTACACGTTGAGAGTTATGTGGTGGAATTCACCTTAAAAAAAAACCCCTGAACTTAAAAATAAGAATTTCAGGGTCTCTTGGCATGCTAGGTTTCCAAATGGAGGAGAGAGTTCTTTTTTCTTTATGAGGCATTCCACCATGCAGTGTTTTTATCTTCAATCTAAAGTGGTAGAACCCAAGCCCAAAATAAACCAGTAAATGCTTTCTAGAACACAAATCTGCTGTAGCGAAATTTTACAAGAATAGAAGGATAGCAGTGGGAAGCTGATTTCAAGGAAAGACTGTCCACCATAACTGTTCTCTTTGCTGAGCTTTCAAGGAACTTCAAGAGTCCATGGAATACAATTTGAAACCCCTAAGTTAATAAAATACTTCACTGATATATCAAATAGGCTGTGGAACAAACCACAAGAAGTAAGAAACCAACCACCCAGTGATACAGCTTCCTCACGTGAGACCATTAGAATTCTTAGTATATGGGTTTAGTAATGAGAATTATTAGACAGCTTCTGACTAATGTAGCTCTTTCCCTAGCTGGGTGTCCAAAATAGGTCAGCAGTGTTTTCTCCTCACCATTGCCTCAAGTAAATGGAAATGTCCACGTCTGATTCAGCTGGAGAGCATGCAGACATCCTCTTTTCCTTATGCAGATTCTTATTTGCTATGACCCTCCTGGCTTTGGCTGGAGGATTTCTCCAGCAAGGAAAATTGCTTCTTTGTAAAGCTGGCACCAATGTTTCTTAGCTGAGGACTGCTGCCTTTGGTGGCTTGGCTTGGCCGTGATGAAAAACAGCAGAACCACAAAGTTCAACTCGACCAGGCATGGCAGGTCAGTCAATTAAAGAAGAGGAGAAGGTGGGGGTAGTCAGGGTGAAGAGAGGAGAGAGAGTTGGAGGACAGGAGTGTGACCACAACCCTAAGAACTCTGGCTCCGTTTCTAATGGCAACCATTTCAAAGGCTTTTCTCTTTGTGCCCTGCTTCATAATTAAGTGTTAAATAGAAGTACTGCTCCACTCGCACTGCACTTCCTTCCTGATAAAACCTTGGCTTATATTCATCTTCTGGTCTGACAGCTTATTAGAGAATTTTATTTGGGAGATTATGTCTACTCAAGAAAGGAAAGGGGGAGGGAGAAACCATGAGATGGCACTAAAATCCAATTTTGTCCACTGTTGAGTATTACAATGTAAAATTTGTTGGGGGTGGAGGGCAAGGTATTTGCATGCTTGAAAGTTAATGTCTGAAATGTGATGTATTCGTGAATATTGACACCTCCAGACAAATTTTCTGAATATCTGAAAACTCAGCAACACATTTTGTAAACTTTCATCTTATTTCCAGTATTCATTGTTATATGTCTGAAACATGGGATAATATGATTTGTTAACCTTTCAATGCTACCTGGACTTTCACTGCATGCACATGGGGGGTGTATAGAATATTCACAAATTGTCTTGTTCTTAGTGAGAAAGAGTGCCTAGACTTGTTGAGACATAGCACTGAAATAATGTCAACCTCTACAAGATTTTACATCCATTCAGAAGAGTGAAAAGTTCAGTGCATGTTTCAAGAACTCTTTCTTCGGGGGGGGAGCAAACATTCCACACACATAAAAACTTTGGATGAAAAAATATTTTTAAAAATGTTTTTTAAAAATTTACAAATATTTAAAAATATTGGTAAAAATGTACAAAACCCAATATGCATTTTGTACAAACATCATTTTTTTGTGCTTCATGAAAAACTTTCATGAAATTTTTGCAGAAAAGTGTCAATATGAAGATAGATCCTGTGTAAATGTGCAAAAATCCTTATAGTAAAGAGAGTATGTTTGATTTTTTTCCCATTCTCACATGCAAGAATGAAATAATCAAAGATTTACAACCCTAGTACATGCCTACAGATATCCTTCAGCATTTATACAACATATAGCAAATTTGTAAGAAAGATCTGTAGTCTTCAGTCTCTTACAGACAGAGAGCTGATTCTAAGAAAATACTGCCTAAGGGCCAAATTACATAATCATATTTGTCATACCTCTATGCTAAATTTTTTAGCCAAAAAAAAGAGAAAGAAATGGAACTATGTGGGGATCCAACCCCAGATTGGAAGCATGGTGCTCTGAGAGTAGGTTAACCTTGGTCACCCTGTCCCTGAAGTCACCCTGTCCCTGAAGCTGGTTTTTGATGTGAGAAGGAAACTGCTATTATCACAAACAGGAAAAGACATTTCACTTCCTGGGACAAAGAATAAGTTTTTACCCCTATCTCTCATATCCCAATACAGGATTCAAACTGGTCTCTGAATTAAATCTTACTCCAATGTTGACAAGGGGAGAGAATCTTCTAGCTTATCTGAGAGTTACAATCTAGTTATAGGATCAAGACAGCTACATGACTTACACAGCCGTGTCTCCCAATGAAGGAAAATGGTGGGAAGGATGCTCAGGAGGAACAGTCAACTGACTGTTGCTGCTGTCACTGAACATGTGATGTTCAAGGCAGTTGCTTCAAGCTGCTTAATGACAGGGCCAGCCTTGCTTCCCTGTCATTGCTATTTTAAAAATTAAGCAGATACCCTGAATGCAGGTTGGCCATAAGGTTACTTACAATTTTTTTTTTTTTAACAGAGCTGAGCCATAGTTTGAATTGTGAACTTCGTAGCTCATGCTTGGTAAGGTATACAGATAAACTTCCCCCTCTTACAAACACCTCTTCCTTGTATTAATATGTTACTAATTATGTTCCAAAGTTCATAGAGATTTTTTGCTGGGATAGCATTTTTACAGTTCATTTCTTCCAAACTGAATGCAGGAAAATTAATTGAATACACACATATCTGTACTTGAAAGTTGCTAGTTATTATTAATAAAATATAATAAGAATGTAGCCAGTGTGTATGTGTAGGGGGAACATAAGTAATGACACTAGTACAATAATATATGGAGTTGGATGAGTGTGTGAAAGGCAAAAAAAAAAAAAAGTGTGAGTTGGATGTGTCACTACCTAGAGAGACCAAGATTCTTGGAGCTCATTTCATGCCATTATTTTTTTTAAAAAAATGTTTTGGTTACAAACCTAGTGGCAGCCCCTATTCACTCCAGGATTATGTGAACAGAGCTTGCTATCAGTTTAACTTTGTCCTAAAATAGTGGAATTTTTTTTACAGATCTATATTTATTCTACAGCTTTGCCCCCCCCCAAATCACCTTGCAAGTGTGAAAGAGAAGAAATAATCAAAACAGTGGCAAGCACTTGTTCAATTGGCACCCCCTTTCTTTCATTTTCAAACAATAATAACCAACCTTTTAATCTGTTGAGTTCTTATCCCAATGTTTGGAAGGATTTATCACTGAATGTCTCATTTGCATTGATTTGACATTATGATGGTTGCTCTTTGTTGCTTTTTAAATAAATTACTATTTTAAAAAGTGTTCATAAAAAACACAGGATAGTCAAAGGTTAACAGTAAGTTGGTTCTTAGTAAGCCAACATTCCACAAGACTGGGAAAGGCAGACATGAAGAAACTAGACAAGATCCTCAAATGTAAAGACATGCAAGTAATACCAAAACCAGAATCAGCCAGGACTTAGTATTTCCAATTTTCATGTATAGTTGTGAAATATGGACAGCAAAGAAAAATGACAAGAAAAAAACCAATTTATTTGGTGCTGGGGAATTCTACAAATACTGTAGACTGCTAAAAAAACAAATAAATCAGAGGAAATCAAGCTTGAATTCTCACTAGAAGCCAAAATGGCAAAAGTGAGACTGTTGTATTTCGGACATATCATTGGCAAATGTGACTCCATGGAAAAGATGATAATGCAGGGCAAACTGGAAGGCCATAGGAAAAAAGGAAGACTATTCCAGGTAGATTGATTCAGTCAAGAAAAACACAGCCCTGAATTTGCAAGACATGAGCAGGATAATTGGTGATGGGCTCCTGGTGGTCTCTCATTTATAGGGTTGCCACAAGTTGATTTGACCGCAAATAACAACAACAAAAGTCAAAGTTCATTCCTTTACAAAGTGGTGTTATGCAGCTCACACATGGCCTTGGTCAGCAATTAAACAAACCACAAGCAAGAGCCCTGCTTAAGTATCATCTTCTGAATATTCAGCTGGAGAGCAGGATCATGCTATGTCACTTCACTTCTGATGGTGGCTCTGATATCAATGGGGCAAGTAATCTGCTCTGTACCTAATCCTTTAAACTTCAGGCTAAAACTCAGAGCAGATCTGAAATGAAGACACCATCCAATACTATGTAATATACAAATGGCCCTCCACCAGATTCTGCATCATCACTACCTTTCTCACCTCTAAGCTTCTTGCAGATACAGCTTACACTACCTTTCTCACCTCTAAGCTTCTTGCAGATACAGTTGCTGCTGGTTCAGTTCGCTGAATTCTATGTCCCTCTCTCTGTTTCTCTCCTCAACTCTAACTATCTGCAGTCTGGCATTAGCCTATGCTACTTTGCTGAGACCCCTTTCACACAGGTTCCTCTATAATGATCTTTGCCCAGCAAAGAAGAAAATCAGTAGACTTGGGGGCTGCATCTGGATTCAGGTACAGTCAGGCCTCCACATTTACTTGGGTTAGGAGCACAGGATCCCCCCAAAGAGTAGAAAAATCATGACTATCAAAATGTGTGTGTGTGTGTGTGTGTGTGTGTCTGTAGGAAGGGGGCTAAGCCATGATGGAGAGAATGGGCACAAAGAGTCCAAACCAGGTCATGGAAAGGAGAAGGAAGAGGTGTAGGCTGGCGTGGTAGCCCTATAATTTGTCACCCATCTCTATCTTTGGGTGTGCAAAGGGGATCAAGAAAGGATCTGTGGTGCTGAGAAATTGGGCTGCTAGCCATCCATTTAAAGACCTGTGTGGGCTGATGGGAGCCACTGAGAGGAAAGGTTCCCCTGGAAAAGAAGTACCTGAGGTGGTGGTGAGGGAGGACTGAGATTGAAGAAACTTGCAAATAATCAAATCAAATCCATGAAAGTCAAACCCAGAAATGTGGAGGGCCAACTGTGCTTCCTTATTCCTGGTGTCTACATGCAAAGTGCAAACATCTATGCAAGCATCACTTCACAGCTCGCCAAGTACTGTAGATCTACTCACTTCAGAATCAAACGGCAAACTCATAAAAGTCTTCATAAGGTTCTTCTCAACTACAGCAGAAACCCAGGATGCTCTACTATTTCTTTGGCCTTGGGGTTCATTGTACGCTTCTCCTCCTCTGCCTCTCATCTTGAAAATCAGAGCAGAGTAGGCTTGAGTGATGTTAGTGGCTCCTCACTCGCCAAATCGTCTATGGCTCTACCAAATGCTAGCTCTAGCAGTCTAGGATCTATTGCTCCTTCCACCTCTTTAAATATTGCAAGTTCCAATTCTTCATCTGGATCCAGTGGTTTCACTTAATCACCTGGAGTTTGAGCAGGAATATTACCAAAACTTAGGATAGTCAGATCCTGACATAAAAACTTGTCTGTCTTCTCACCATAATTCCACTATGAAAATTTATGAGGCAACTAGGAAAACCTTTCACAGGTGATCTCACAAAAAATTCTGTTTCCTTAGCTACCATAGGTAGAAGCTTCCTCCACTTATTTGACAGGTTAGGGACTAGAGCCCTGTCAGAGGAAATAGTCAAAAAGTACCCATCTACTGTAGGGAACATGAAGGACTTACACAAGCTTGCTTGGGATGACCTCATGTGTATACTGCTTGTAAAATCTCTCAGCTGGCTTGGTGCCTTCCCTTCTCCTCTGATCTCACTTTGCAAGCAGCACACACATGGTCCCAAGTGAGTCTTTGTAGGCAAGAAGAACTGATGTAAGCCCGCTGTTTCAATGCTTGCAATACAGACAAGTTCCATTAATTCAACCAGGAAATGTCCAGTAAGCAAGATTTGGGACCATGTACTCACGTGCATCTCCATAGGCAAAAAGAACTGCTAAAAAAGTGGACCCAATGTCAAATTATTGGAACTTGTCCTTAATTTGGAAGTGTTGAAACACGATGGGGCATTGAAAGGCGGAGGCTTCCTGTATTACAGAAATTATGGATTTCCTAAACTCTGGTCTTGACATGGGTTTCAAATCCAATACCCTTTATAGGAAATAATATGAAAATGGCAATAATATGGCAAACATAGAGGATGCAGTTCCTAAACAGGCTATTGACTTAGCGAATAGACATTGGCTATTCTAGGAGCTGTAGGCCAAAAAAATAATGTTTCCATGGTCTGGGTTGGGCTGCATGGAAAACAAAAAGTCTGTGACAACTGCACATTTCAGAGGAAATAATGAGAGACAATAAGCTGTCTTTGAGAAAAGCTCACCCACCATTACTGATCTTTCCACTGAGGAATCCCTGTTTAGTTTCTTAGGAGTCTAAGAAAACCACTGATCAAAATAATACAATTTAGTAGCAAGACATCAACATGCAGAATGAATGGATTGAGGCAAAGTGCCTGGGGAAAATCCTCACTTTTCCAACATAACTACTTCATAATTCTGCAATACACACACAAAAAAGTTTGCATTTGCTATCAAAACATATTTGGATAAACTTGTAATATCAGCAATCCGATTTAACAACTCTTCAGACAACACACCATTACTTTTGAAAATCAAGTTACCGGGCTAATCCATGTTTCTCCACAGAATACGCACACAGTAAAAACCTCCTCTTCATATATCCTCACATCTGGTATCCAGATCTGAAATACTCCTGCATTAGTGGAGTTAAATAAAATACAGCTCTGAAATGGGAAAACTACTAAAGGGCATAAAGCAAGTGCAGAATGAGGAAGGATACAGATCAGAGAAGCCCTGATAAACGAGCATTACCTAATGATTTTCTCCCTGTCACAATGCAGTAACCACAGACTTCAGTGAGACTGCAATTCCGGGAAGCAAGTCCCATTGAATTCAGAGGGTCCTATTTCCACAGATATTGGGCTGTAAAATTATCAATGTATTACTCAAAATGATTTCAAATATTGATTCTGTACCATGCACAATGATTGACAGTGTAACTCTATTTACTTCTTCTCAGAAGTAAGCCCTGTTAGTTTCATAGAGTTCATTGTTGTTACGTGCCTTCAAGTTGTTTATGATTTATGATGACCCTATTATGGCGTTTTCTTGGCAGAGGAGGTTTGCCATTGCCTTCCTCTGAGACTGAGAGAGTACAACTTGTCCAAGATCACACAGTGAGTTTCTATGGCTGACTGGATATTTGAATTCTGGTCTCCTGGAGTCCCAGTTCAACACTCAAACTGGTAGTGCAGTGGTTTGAGTGTTGAAGTGGTACTCCTAGGTCAGTGGACATAGTATTGCAGTCTTACTGTACCAAATTAAAGGTGAATTAACAACATTAGAAGGAAATATATTGACTGTGGTATGCCTATCTACATTTTTCATGATAGCAATGATGATCTGTACACAGTCTCTCATGAATATTAGGGCCAGCCACTTAAAGCAGAAGATTTGGGATGTTGCAAATGGACAGCAAATTGTCAGTCATTTGGCTTCTTTGTGGAATTTTATTTCCCAAGAGAGTGGAAGGGGCTTGCAGACTGTTTTAATTTATGTGTCAAAATGTCCTTGCTGACTATAGCTTGTGGGAAGTGGGAACATTTGTTTTTTGGGCTACCTCTGATGACCGTGGTCCTGGACATGGAAGCACAGTTTTTCAAATGTCCTCAGGAGTTTATGATGTGAGTGAGGCAATGGAGAATCAACAAACAGAGGAGAGGAATGGAAGGGAAAAGACAGATAAGTGGAACAAATGTTTACATGCACATAGTTTGTTTTGACAGGAAATAGAACAAAAAACTATGGACTGAGAGAAGAAAATTTGAAAGCTTTGAAAGATGTAGAAACATGTGAATCATCTGGTACAGAGTTCTAGACATAAGGAGGAGCAAGAGAAAACAGGCACAGCCATTTAAAGGGGGCAGAGCTGGAGAATGAAAAAAGGTGGCTAAGGATAACTTGGGCAATAGGCATCCACAGCTACACTGGAAGCCTCATCCTGACATTGTGAGGTGAGGTGGCATGCCTAGTTAGGCAACTCGAGACAGTGCCATCACACCATGCAAAAACATCACTCAGCTGCAATAAAAACATGCAATGCTGATAGCATTCCTATAGTTCTGCGAGGCAAAGAACAGAAAATAATCATGACTAGTATATTCACCCATGCATGTGCAGAGACACACACACATAAGGCAAGGCTATATCTTTGAAAACACACACAACTTGTTTGCCATTTAATCTCAATTGTATCTAAGACCAGTCCTTTGGAGCTCACTTGCTTCGTTGTGCCATACCTGCATTCCTCCTTTGCCCAACAATAATCTCTGAGATTTTCCATGTTTACATGTTTCCTTTCCCATGCTTGGAAGAGACTCTTGTAAAGATGAATCTCACTGTGGGTCAGTCCAATGTGTACCTTTTCTTTTTCTTTTCTTTTTTCTTTTAAATCAAAATTAATGCTCCTGTTGCTTTTGCACTATGGTGTCTCCCAAGTCCCGAAGGCACACAATCATCTGCTTAGATAAGACACCTGCTACTGTGAATAAAGTAACAACCCATGAGACTCTCTTGTCTTTTGAGAAATTACCATATAAATCATTGAATTCATAGAATCATAGAAGAGACCACAGGGGCCATCCAGTCTCTGTTTAAAATCTTCCAAAGAAGGAGACTCCACCACACTCCGAGGCAGGATATTCCACTGCCGGACAGCCCTGACTGTCAGGAAGTTCTTCCCGAGGTTCAGGTGGAATCTCTTTTCCTGTAATTTGAATCCACTGCTCCTTGTCCTAGTTTCTGGAACAGTGGAAAACAAGCCCATTCCCTCTTTGATATGACATCTTTTCAAATAGTTAAACACAGCTAGCATGTCCCCTCTTAACCTTCTCTTTTGCAGACTAAACATACCCGGCTCCCTATGCTGCTCCTCATAGGAGATGGCTTCCAGACCCTTCACCATTCCGGTTGCCCTCCTTTGGACACATCCCAGCTTGTCAATATCCTTCTTGAAATTAGGCGCCCAGAACTGGACACAGTATTTTTTTTTATTAAATTTGTTTTATTAAAATAAGCTATAAAGTAGTTTTACACTCATTTTTTTGAAAAAGAAGAGATTGTTATTCAAATAGATGACTGTTCTGTATTCCCAACATCTCTGTTAGCAGAGTAAATGGGATAACGCCTGTGTACTACCCTACTGAAGAATTTATTTTCCAACAGGACCATAGCACAGGAAGTAAATGAGAGTCCTCCATGTTACTGGAATTCATTATGATGCTTCCTCTCTCCCCAGGAACTATGCCCACTGAACCTTTTCACTGGTCCAAGCATGAGCCATCCTGTTATCCAAGCTGTATGCATCTGATGAAGTGGGTTCTAATCCCAGGAAGCTTATAGCTGAATAAGTTTGCACATCTTTCATGATTATCCTGATTAGGTTTGTGAAAACAGGGATCAACCCAGCTGCCTTCTGTTACCTTCATTTATAATCAAACATATTGGTTTGTACACAGGCGCAGCTTAATTGATGCAAACCTGAACTTGTCTGTGTCGGCTCCAATGTCAGAGAGATTCAGTGCTGGATTTTCCTTTGAAAAGAAGAAAGGGAAAGCTGTGTGTGTGAGAGAGAGAGAGAGAGGGAGAGAAGCACACACAGTTCCATCCAATTTCCCATTCATTGAACTGTCCTTAGTTTGAAGGGAAAGAATGATAGGCGCAGAGTCTTGCTAATAAATGCCTTCAGGATATCCACTCACTGCTGTTGCAGACTGCTTGCAAAATATCTTTATTTAGGCCCACCACCTCAATTCTCTCTGGACAGAGCAACTTGTGTGTAAGGTCCATGTTAGGAGCTCAAGCGTTGCTTTGTTTGCATTGATTCCTTGCTCATCTAGCACTGCAGTAAGTGGTTTTGCATATTAACGATGTGCACAGTAACCTTCCTTTACCTCCTGTGAGCCCCACCTCCTCCCACCCAGCCTCAGGAATCAACACTATTGCTCAGTAAGATACTTGGAGGAAGCTGCCAGGAGGTTGCTATGGTAACTGTTCTGCTTTCAGCAGCTGCTTCTCTGGTTCCAGGCGGGAGAAAAAAGGGAAAGGGGAGGGGGGAGACCTGGGGAGAACTAGGCAGCCTCTGATCAGAAGTTCAGATAAAGAGGGTCACTGTAATTTGCTGGCGCAGATTAAAAATAACCTAGCAGATGTGGGAGTTAGAAAGCAATAAAAACAACCTAGGTAAAGCAAGAGGCCAGCCAGTAAGTACCATCCCAAAGTTGGGAGTGTTTCAGATTTATTTAATTGCAGATCATTGGGGATAATATCTTATTGCTATGCTCATTTTCTGCCTAATTGGTAGATAGGTCTCCGATTAAATTTCCAAGCATGTTGTGCAGAACTCAAATATCTTTACTCACCTTAGGGGAAAGAGGAATGGAAATGCAAAATCAGGCCCTGAGCACTGGAAAACACAGATTCATGAAGCAGGTAAAATGCACCTCTCCCCTAACACCTGTCATATAGAAACAGGCAGCTAGGTTTCAGATGAGAGGTGACAATAACTTTTCCAGATAAGGAACAGTCAAGTGGAACTTGAGATCCTCCTCCAGTGTCCCTACAAGTACAGATCCCATGTAATTCAGGTTTTATTAACGTCAAAAGAGGAAAATCACTATCATGATTCATCCTTTAGTGCTGCTGTGGACAAGGCACCACTCCATACACTTGAGGAAGTGAGCTGCTCTTCATGACAGTTTGTGCCAAATAGAACTTGTTAGTTTTTAATATACTCCAAGATTCTTTGTTGGTTTTGTTGCAACAGCCTAACACGGCTACAGCTCCAAAAGCCTTCATTGCTGAGCTCCCTTCTGTATGAGAAGTTTCATTCAGTGTGACAGAAGAGGTTTCTGTCTGATAGCCCATGATCCAGACAAAAAGGCAAAACAAAAACTTTAACTGGTTTAAAATATGCCTTTTGCAGAATCCAGGTTACATATGGTGTAGAGAAGCAGCTTATTGATACAGCAGGTAGCTTCTGAACCTTGATGGTCACATATGACGAAAATAAAGCTGGAGAAGAATTCTGGGCTTTGGGGATGTCTCCAAATTATGTAGAAGAGGCAACCTGACATTGAAATGAATGAAAAATGGTGGCTTGATTCTTTAACAATCCTAATATCTCCAAATGAAACTTCAAAAGAAGCCCTTGGCTGTAGGCTAGGATTACCAGTTGAATATGAGACAGGGCTCCTGTAGCTTTAATCTTTAAAAGATCCAGGATGAGGAAGAGGTAAATAAAAGATCCAGGACGAGGAAGAGGTAAATGGCATATCTCTTCCTTCATTCCCCAACCCATCTTTGAGCTGTTGCAGGCCCCCAAAGACAGTTTACTGGCCAGTGAGGGCATGGAGAAGCATCCAGTTGTGTTCATGTATCTGGAGACATGGCAATAAAAGTGACATTACTCTAGTGCATCCAGCTGCAGGAACAGAGCTGGAGACTTCTGCACATACCCCTCCCCAACAGCCAATAAGCAGCCATGGGGAGGGGGCTAAAACAGCAGCAGCTAGAAGGTGGGTTTGGAAGATAGGGGAGGAGACATGCTGTAGTTCCATCTGATGGAAATTTATATTACGTCTTCCTGATTCAGGAACTGTTAACAATTAAAAATAAGGAAGCATCATTGCAAATTTAATGTGGCAATCCTACAGACCGCACCTCAAGTCTGAAGTCTGTGCACATAAGCTTTGAGCCACATTGATCACAGATGCAAAATGCAGCCATGTACATTTTTTTAAAAAAAAATCTGAATTCTTTTATGGTTTTAATTCTTAAGTCTTTTAATTTCCAGAAGAATATCCATGTTAATCTATTCCAGCAAAAACTGCAGAGTCTTCTGGCACCTTAAAGACTAACACATTTTGTTACAGCATCAGCTTTCAGGATGGGTTGTAGTCCTTAAAAGTCTATGTTATAATAAAATGTGTTGGTCTTTAATGTGCTACAGAACTATTGGAAATCTTCTAAGAATCTGGATGGAGGCCATTATCAATAAACAAACCTAGTGATCTAAAATGACTAGGCAAACCAGAATCATATAACCAACTGTCATGGGAACCCTGAACTAGCCGTTTTTAAGAAATGTTAGGCTAGCCAAAGTTTTGGCAGAATTTTCTTTTCATTAAGCCATTCAGTTCAAAAACTAGTAATGGTCACAAATGAATGGTCTTGAGTTAACAGCCTTATCTGCAACTAGGAAGCAGAAATATAGAGAGACACCATGTTTCATCATTAGCTTTTTTAGAGTGTGGGGTAAGTAAATGTAAAAACAAAGACAAGTGGCATAAATTAATTTCATTAAGAGTTTTGCTGCTGGGTCCTCCTGAAAAAGGGCTGCATTATATATGTGCACACTTATAAGTTTAAGTGAAGTGCTGGCACTCAAAAGTAGTGGCAAGACTCCCTTGTGCATCCTTAATAGCCCTCGTGGCTCTACTTGATGTACGTAATCTGTAATACTAAAAGGAGATGAAAATGCCAGTTCCCTAAGGAGGCCGTGGTTATTGAAATACTTGACCTAAAAGAGTTACCCAAGGGCACCAGAAATTAATGTTGCTTGTCCACTTCATTTACAAACCAGAGAGACTTCCTCTTGAGAATAAGAATACTGGAAAGAGGCAACAGGATTCACAAGAGAGTTAGCAAAAGTAGATTGGACCAGGTGAAGGATAGCTAAAAGATCTCAAGAGAAGAGAATGAATAAAAGAAGAAACATGATAAAAGATTGTCCAGCATGGGAAGGATCAAAGTAAGTTCTCTAAAAACTCATGAAGTGACTACAGGAGACAAATTTTGTTTTCTTGAAGTACTTGCTAACTATAAATCCAGGATTTCTGCTGTTTTGAAATTATAATACTATTATGTGTTTTTCCTGGAAACACATCCCACACATGATCCCCATAAAATAGCTACTCACCTTATGGCTGACTTTAACAGTTCTGTTTTTGGGGGGCCAAGGGTACAGAGTTTGAAAAGGGCAGGAAAGAATATTTGAAAATATTCAAAACATGGTCAGAGAAAATGTAGTTTGTTGTGTCTCTGCTAAATAAACAAACAAACAAATAATCATCACATCACATCCAAATTTTGCAAATTTTATGTAGAATAAGTCCAGGATTGCAATTAGGCTTTGAAAATTGCATGGTTTTCAAAGACTTTCTCACAGTGGGAAGACTATTGATAAAATTAGCTATTGCTTTCTTCACTATGAAAATCAGTGAAGAATTATATCCTTAGGTCTGAAGTACTGAGAGCTCCACACCTTACCTGATGAAAACTGCTTTTCCTGGAAGCATCCAGGAAGATAAATATTTAGTATTTTCATATTTTTTTTAAGAAATCACCACTGCTGGCAATGGACAATGGGCGAGCTGTTTGCCCTCCCCTGTTCAGCAATATGGTATTGGAGGAGATGTTTATATCTCCATTCTTTTTCTTTTTTTTAAATAATTTTATTTTTTGTCTGTATTAGTGGATGTGACATGGCTGCTGTGGGCAAGGGAAAAAAAAGGTCAGGTTCACCTGAGCAGTCATTTAACATAATAATGTAAATATAAAATCTTCAAGGAGTCTTTCAGCAATATAAATCAAATATTTATCTATTTCTAGGCAGTTATATCTCTAAAAATGACTTTCTACTATTACCCACAAAATGATCTCAAAGATAATGCTTAAGGTTTTATTTAAAAAAACAACAGTATTTAATGTAGGGGGGGATTACATAGCTAAAATGGTGGTGAACAGAATCCCTTCTCATTTTTAAAAGTAGTACTAATATTACTAGTAATAGTAGTATACCATAACACTATGTCAATTAAGCAGTATTTTGTTAATACTTTAATATTAAAAAAAATCCAGCATTTCATCTTTAATTAAGATACTTTTTTTAAAAAGATGAAAAATGCTACCTTCTGAAAAGCTCATAGCTAAATTGTGCCTGGTATATCACTGTTGTTATTACACACGTTCAAGTAAATTTGACTGATGCTACGGCTATCATACGCTGAGATAGAGTGACTTGCCCAAGCTCATTCAGTAGGTTCCCATGGCTGATTGGGGCTTCAAACTCCAATTTCTCACAGTCCAACACTCAAACCGCTACGCCACATCAGTTCTGGTACATCATTGCCCACATCCAAATTAAAAGGACCTCAAAAAGGACAGAAGCATATCTGAAATTGTGTCTCTAGTAGGTGTGAGTGAAGAGTAGAGAGAAATAGTGGTGACAAAAGAGGACATTCTGAATTGACCAATTATAGACCAACAATTATAGGCTCCAATTTGTATTTACTCAGTTGGTATTTCCTCAGTTAATCAATTTAAGAATTCAAATGTGAAATTGCTGATCATCTAATTAAAATATGTAATATTTCTCTAACAGCAGCCTCTGAACCAGAGAACTGGAGAGTAACAAATGCAACACCCATTTTTAGAAAGCAATCCAGAGGGGATCCAAGAAATTACAGACTAGTCAGCTTAATAGCTGTTCTGCATAGTACCTGCTTAATATCTGTTCTGCATAAATTAGTGGAGAATGTTATTAAAGGTGAAATGGCCAAGCATATAGAAAGGCAAACCCTGCTGAAAAGGAATCAACATTAAATCCTCTCTCCTTAATCTTCCAAAATTCTTTGAGTGTCAGGAAGCAAGTGGCCAGAGGTGATCCTGGAATTCTGAAAGCTTTTGATGAAGTGTCTCAGCAAAGACTCCTGAGCCACAAGATGAAAATGAAGTCTTCTTATGGGTTGTAAAATGGTTAAATAACAGAAAGAAAAGAGTTCTCACAATGCAAGTCTGAATTATATATGTTGCAGTGGCACTTGGTAATCTGTAGTCATCAAGTCCTTCGAGGAATTATATCGTGACTGATGCTTTAGACCATGTTCAAAAATTGGGGATCAGTAGGAGGTTTGTTCATGATGCCAGATTATTTAGATTGGCTGAAAGTCAGTATTAGCGATGTGAGACTCACTGAGACCAAACAATCTAACTTCACATATACAATTGGTCCTCCACGTTTATAAGGGTTAGGGGCATAGGACCCCCATGAAAGTGGAAAAATTGCAAACATCAAAATGTGTGTGTGTGTGTCTATAGGAAGTGGGCTGAAGCATAGTGAGGAAAATAGGCACCCAGGGTCCAAACCAGGTCAGGGAAAGGAGAAGAAAAGGGGGTGGATCAGCATGGCAGCCCTAAACTTCCTCTCTCACCTATCTCCTTCCTTTGGTGTAGGGAAGCATCGGGAGAGGGTTTGTGTTGCTGAGAAAAAAGGCTGCAAATCATCAGCTGGTGGTAGGGGAGGACCAGTGGTGGGTTCTTAAAGGGCTGCACAGCCTGATCAGAGCCTCCAAGAGGGAAGGTTACCCCAGAAAAAAAGTACCTAAGGTGGGGGAGGGGACAGGGGTTGAAGAAACTCTCAAATAATTAAACCTGTGAAAGCCAAACCTGCAAATGTGGAGGGTGGGCTATACATTGACAGAATCTGATTTGGCAGTGTATGACTATGGCCATTCATGCACTACGTTCATATAGCACGATTATTCCACTTTCAACATCCTATGGAATCCTGGGGTTCGCAGTTTAGGGAGGGGCCAGCTGGCCCCTACCTAAACAGCGAACCCCAGGATTCCATAGGATGTTGAAAGTGGAGTAATTGCGCTATAAGAGTGTAGTGCGGAAATGGGCTACATCTCATCACCATCATCATCACCACCACCACCACCACTATGCTGCTGCTGCTGCTGATCATCATCATCATCATCATTCTGCCTTGTAAGGTATCTTACAAATTATTAAAACCAATACAGATTAAAAACAGAAAAAACATCAGTAAATATGCATGTATGTTGTTTGAAAACAATTAAACAGTCTACAGAGTTAAAACCAGTAATTTTTTTTTAAGAAAAGGACTATTAAAAATCAGCAAAATGGCACATCATCTAATAGCCCATTACAGTCACTTCCTAAAAGTCAATCAGAACAGGAAAATTTAACTTATCAAGAAACTAATCTTGGTGTTGTGATAGAATGCTTGACAAAAATGTCTGCCCAGGACCTGGATATTCAGGTACTTTAAGGAGGGGCAGGGAGATAATTCCGTTTTAAGTGTAATTAGAAGAATTAAAAAAAACAAAACTGCTAAACCATACTCACCTTATACAAATGTATGATGAAAGCTACATTTGAAATATTGTGTTCAGTTTCGGTCAACACTTTCAGAAAGGGATATTGTGGAGTAGAAAAGATGCAGTAAAAGGTAACTAAAATGAACAGGTAGCTGGAGCTCACATGTGAGGAAAACTTAAATGTTCAGAACTGCTGTTCACTAAATACTTGGTTAAACAGTGGAATTTGGTACAATAAGCAGTACTAATGTCTTCCATTTTGGATGGATTTAAAATGGTATTGGATAAATTCATGAAGGATGTGACTATCAGTGGCTGCTAATTATGATGGCTGTATACCTGCTCCAGGACAAAAGGCAAGGCACTGGAGGTGTGCCTACATATAATTTGCTGGTAAGCGCAAGATAGAGGATATAGTAGAACTCATGTTCTGACGATGAGCTTCTCATAGGAAGCTGCTGACTACTATATGATCAAAATGGAGGACTAGATCAGCCTTTGGTCAACAACACCACGGCTCCCTTTATGTCTCTAGCATTGCCAGGGGCACTGACATCTGTGGAGATTGTACGACTCTTTTCTCCTTCTAAAAATGTTGACCTTTCTATGGTCTAAGAAGAGATGGAAGGACCACAGAGAAAACTCAGAAAGGTAATGACTGAGTCTTGTTGAAATGTTATTTTAAAAAGTAAAGGAAGCATGGTAATTCTCCACCAAACTCTTAATGTGGAAGGACCAATTTTTCCCCACTCACTTCCCCATAATAAAAATGCAGGATTTTAATTGGATTTTTTAAAAATCAGTTTAACTTTTTCCAAAGTATTTTCAAACCTTTTGAATTTTTGTTACCAGGAACCTTGTTGAAATGCAAGAAAAGCATTCCTGTGACTCTACCCACTCATGTCACATCATATGCCTAGATGTCCATAGGGATTTGACTTTGAACAAATTATGCTGAAATTCTTCACCTTCTGCCTACTGACTGCAGCATGTGGATGATGGCATGAAATAACTCAAGAGTATAGACAATGACTTGGAATAAGATCAGTTTCCATTTCTTAGAGCGCTACTGGAATTGTCTATAGCTGTTTGCAGTGCCTTTGTTT
Organism: Ctenosaura bakeri; assembly: GCA_948474755.1. NCBI lineage: Eukaryota > Metazoa > Chordata > Lepidosauria > Squamata > Iguanidae > Ctenosaura > Ctenosaura bakeri. Next base: position 653,360 of record CAOLHI010000653.1, read on the forward strand.
AGATTTTGGTGAGATATCTTTCCTTTGAATCAGAACCAATCTGGCTAGTACAAGCAGTCACTTTTGCTATCTTTTACTTTACTTGCTTAGATTTCTGCCACAGAAATATCCATTCTAATCTGCCTCTGCTTCCTCCTTCTCCTCCTGATTATGATTGTGCTTTTCCCAAGGTATTAACCATATTGTAAGCCTGAGCATGACCTGTTTGGAAAAAGGACCAAAAAATTCAAAACAACAAATATTTTTCAATTTCCAAATTGAGCACACGCAGCAGGCTGCCTTCATATAAATGGGAATCCTCCTCACCATGCTGTTACTTCCCTTTTGCATTGTAGAGGAAATGCTATTCAGTCTCTGGGCTGATAGTCTTGTGAAACATTCAGGTAAGAAAATCATCATTCTTCAAACTCATTTAGTCCTTCCTTTTCCTGGTAAGAGACAGGGAATTAAGTGGCAGCACATGGCTTTTAACAGCCTTTTTGCAGCAGTACTCCCAGGTGGCCAGTTCAAATGCTAACTAATAGTTCTAATGCTAACTAGTTTGGCAGCAGGATTGGAAAGGGTGCGTACAAGGACATCTGCCTCTCAGATTGCACACGTGCCAACACAGGCATACGAAGCCTTCTGTTTTTGTGGAGAGCTTTCAAGCATATAGAAAGGAAAAGGTTGATCCAATGAGCTGAAGACCACCTGCTTGAGGGAGTGTTTTGGCAAGTTTCTGTTTGCCAAATCTTGCACAGAATTGGAAAGGACAAAGGAACAAACACAAAGATGGTGCCCTCCCTCCTGCAACATTTTGATGTCACTCATAGCTGAGGCACACTGTGTATAACATATGTACAGAGAGAGGACATGTTTTGCTGCAGTCTAATTTTATATTTGTTTCAGACATTGGGCCCAGAATTTAAGGCTGGATAGGCAGCTGACTCTTCAGAGCCTGGATATGCCCTCAGGGGCTTCCTAACATGCTTCCAAAAGTGGGATGTGAGCAGTTTTCTTTAGAGATATAGTTACATGAATTTGATCAGTGCTCATACATGTCACAGGAGTTCCATGTGAGCATGGAAAAGCTTTTGATAGCTTGGAGATTCTGGAGCTTGTTGTCCAAAACTGCCCTAAGCTCTGGCTTGTATGCCTCTCCCCTTTATAACATATGTACAGTAACATATGACACAGGTATTCCATGTGAAACACCATATATGCTCCCATTTGACTATTCTCTCTCTAGTAAAAGAATAAATGAACAAAGGAAAGATATATGAAATCAAGTGTGAGGTGTGTCTGAATCCTATATTACTTTACATACGATGAAACAAAAGGGGTGTGCTCATACTTCTCTCTCAGATGGAAATTATTGCCAGCTTGCCACCACAGTAAGTGTCGAACATGAACCAGGGATGCCTTTCTGCTGCATAGGTGTCAAAATGGCCATTGAAAAGATGACAGAAGTGGTATAAGAAAACCAGAAATTCTAGTTTTGGATGACCCAGAAAATCTCACATCACTGAAAAGTCCCAGGAAAACCAAGAAGTCTGATCCAGACAATGGTGGAATATGAATCGAATAAATAAATAAGATATCCAGTTTTTAGATGGCGTTCTATCTCTTTTGCCTGTTGACTTCACCAGCTCAGCATCCACAGAAAAATCAGGCTGGCATCATTTTATTGATAAATGAATGAGGAGAAACATCACAGCATTGGTCAACTGCAGCCAGTTAATCAGTGGGTCTCTCCGTCACCACCAGCTCATCGTTGTGACATCTGAGTACCTAAAAATGATGGGTTATCTAAGCCACAAATTACACAAGAGATTTGACTGAAATCAAATTAATTGACATCACCCTCTCTGAGAGCAGATTGCTGCAGTTCCAAGAACAAACACATATGCAAGCATTTGCTTGCATGGATTGTGCAATTTCCACAACATTATTGCAACACTTGGTTTTTCCTCCTTCTCTCCAAACAATAAAATACAAATACAAAAATATTGTCTGCCGCTGTATTTCATTTGATTGCTGTTCTCCTTCTGTCACCCAGCCATAAAATGTTGTGCTTATTTGCTTTACTCACAAATCTCCATTTTTTTATTAGTTAATTATAAACTTCATGATAAGGATAGTTATCTTTTAAAATGACTTAACTTCAAGAGCAATAAGAACATGAGAACTTTACTGGATGGAAATTAAAGAACTTATTATAAAGTTACAAGCTCAACATGAATCTTACAATCTTGTAACTTTTTATTAGCATAAACGTTGCCCTGTATCTGACAGAGCCTATAGTGGGAGTTGTTTGCCTTTTCCAAAAAAAACAACAACAACAGACTGAAGTCCCACTTCAAGAGCCACAGTTGTTTGGTGGAAAACCAAGAGAAAGTGTGGAGGTGAAGAGTCCTTCTACACTACAGAACTAGAGTGATATGATTGCAGTTTAGCTGCCATGGCAACATCCTGTGGAATGCTAGGATTTGTAGTTTAGTGAGGCCAAAGTGCTCTCTGGCTGAGAATTCTAACAAATCCCTCCTTCCTAGGATTCCACAGGATATTGCCCTGACAGTTGATCACTGTGGTATAATTGTGTAGTCTGAAAGGGCTCGATGAGTACCATTGCTTAAGTAATCACTCCCCATATACAAGTGAAGTTTGCAAAAATACAAAAATAAATAAATAAAGTTTTTTGGTGAAAAAAGCCCTATATGCAGAAGGGCTGCACCTCAAAATGGTCCAGTGAGAACTCAGCATAATTATTAGTACCAAAATTATACATGCGCTTAAATTTATATTGTACCTTTCTCCCAATGAGCCAAAGGCAGTGTGCACTGGCCACTCCACTTTCCTCTCAGAACAGCTGTTTGAAGCAGTATGAAAATATGACTAGCACTAAGTCACCCAGTGAATTTCAAAGCTCAGTAGAGACATGAATCAGAATCTCCAGTATTCCAAAGATGATACCACATTCTCTCAAAGGTAAAATGGTAACTGTCTATTAAAAGGGAATAAATAAATCTAAAAAAAAAAAATGAACGTGGAAGTCTGAGATGCACTGTTGCAGGCAGCTCTGTGTATGGACATTTTAAATATTGAAGGGCTAGCTCATGTGGCCCCATGTGTTCTTTCACTGAGGTGTGTCTAAGTGTGTCATGTGTATCTATCTTCATTTTTGCAAGTATGATTTGTAATGGACCAATAAGACACTTGATATGACCCTTGGAAGTCTGAGTGTAAAAATTATTTGAAAGAGCACAGACAGAGTAAAAATTCTCTTGACTACTGATATGACTGATTACTTAGCAGAAAGAAAAACACCAAAGTCTGTAAATTAACTTTGATATTGTTAACGTAAACAACAACAACCAAAAGTCCTCCTGTGGCATAGGTTGTGAATATTTTGTGCTTGAGTCAATCAAATAAAATGATTTTCAAACAAAAAAAAATGAAGAAAATAAGATATATTTCTTAGAATTAGTAATCATGCACCCGAGATAAAGAGTAGTCACTATAATGCCCATGACATGGACCATTTCCGCACTATAGTGCTATTATTCCCCTTTCAAGATCCTATGAAATTCTGGGGTTTGTAGTTTACTGAGGCCAAAGAGTTCTCTGATTGAGAATTCTAGAGGTCCTTGCAAATCCCAGAATTCCACAAGATGTTGAAAGTGGAATAATAGCACTATAACAATGCAGTGCGGAAATGGCTATGCAATTTTTACTGAGTGTAAAACTTAGGCTAGATTGGCAGTATTAGCCTACCCTCCAAATGTCTTGATTGAAAAGAGACACAGTTGCGTAGGGATGGAGGGGCGAGGGGCAGTTTGCCTTGGGTGGCAATGTTTTTGGGGCATCCTGGCCCGCAGACATGTCCCCACATGCCCTGGCCATGCCCCCAAGCACCGCAGCCACGGCCTCACACACAGTGGCCACACGTCTCATGCCATAACCCCCCTGCCCCCCCTCCACACACTCCAAGCTCTGCCACTGAAGAGACAGTCCTGATTAATCTGCTGTTGCCCCACGTTTTCAGCTGCTTTTGAAATGTCATATTTCCTCCTTTGTCTTCTTCCCATTTCCCCCTTTGTCTTCAACTTACTTTCAGTGGTGCAAACTGAATTCAAAGTACAAAACTAGTTTGCTCTCAATTAACTCAGCAGTGGAGAGCTGAAAGGAGGAGGAGAATCTTGCCCTTCTCAGTAGGCTCAAGTGAAACCAAACCTTGCAGCCTCTCCGAGCTTGTGTTTGCTTAATGACTTGTGCCACCTTGACCTCACACTCTGATGTTACTTGCCACATCTGTCCCAATTGTCATCTGTGAAAAGCTGGAGGGCATTCGTAGAAAATGCAGCTCTCCAATGTATATGGGTCTTTGAACTGTGGTCTCCAGTTTTAAAATCATAGCTACCAAAGAGGCCTTGACAATCTAATGCTCCTTATCATGTTTTTGTAAGAAACTAGCAGGAGACTGATGGTGACATTAACAGTGAGCGATTAAGAGTGCAGTCCTAAGTGGCCAAGATGGCTGACACTCAGCCCACTAAACCTTTTACAACCAACAAATCTTTGAGATAGGATTGCACTGCTCACTGGCAAACAACAGGCAAAGAACACAAAGCAAGCAAACAAACTTGGATATACAATTACACCAGAGGTCTGGGAAAGATCTCGCACAACGAATCTGAAGTTCACATGATGTACTATAAAATGTGGTTTAGATGGCATTTAACACCAATGAAATTAGCCAAAATATACAAAAGCATTTCTGATAAATGTTGGAAGTGCAATGAAGAAAAAGGCACGCTTTTCCACATATGGTGGAAATGTAAAAAAACAAAAATATTCTGGAGGGAAATACATAATTTAATTAGGAAAATTATGGTATAGACTTTCCTGGAGGCATTTCTACATCACACTGTTATAGGCCCTTTTCGCAGCGCCGGCGCTTGCGTGACGGAGGAGGGCGGCTCACACGAGAACCCTCTCCTGAAACGGCGCCACTTCCACCCCCTCCTTACCACACGTGGAGTCTTCTTGCACGACGGGCGCTCTTCAGCCACGCCTCCAGCTTCCGCAGCGCTCCCTGGGAGCTGTAGGCGGCGCTGGGGGCAGAAGCGGGGAGGAAACGCGAGAGGCCCACCTGCGACAGCGCTCCGCACTCCGGTAAGTGCGTGATGCCGCCGGGAGCCTTGCGCGAGCGCCGTTTATTTTAGGCTGCAAGCCGAAAATAAAAAAATACGCGTGAGCGCAGCTTCAGCCCCGTGAGCGCCGCGGAAGTGGGAGTGCATCATGCAGAGCAACGCTCCCACTCCCGCGAGACTCACGGGGCTATTTCGCGAGAGAAAGCCCATGCGAAAAGGGCCATAGTGCTACTATTCCACTTTCAACATCTTGTGGAATTCTGGGGTTTGTAGTTTACTGAAGCCAAAGAGCTCCCTGGCTGAGAATTCTAATGGCCCCTCCCTAAACTGCAGTTATAGTGCTATAACAGTGTAGTATGGAAAGGCCCTACATCTCTGGAATTATATTTATTAAACATTTTGAAAGGGATAAATGTAAAAAAAAAAAATTTGGACAAAAATTGTTGTATATGGTGACAGCTGCAAGGCTTCTTAGTGCTAGAAGATAGGAAAAAATAGGCCAACAAATGAAGAATTGACACTCTTTGAAATGTATCAAATGGATATGTTAACTATGCTTATAAAAAAGTATGGAAAGAGTTAACCAGGATTGAGGCCTCATAAGAGATTTTTGGAAAGAGAGATGGAGGGAATTGATCCTCATAGTTAACAACTTTTCCTCTTAATGTCAATATATTATGCATTTATGTATCTCTTACAGAATGTGTAGAGATTAGAGTATATTTTTATCCTTTATTTTTCATATATGGTAATTTTGATTTCTCCAATATAAGATTGTTTATATTTTTAATACATTATTATCTATTATGTATATACTTTCCTTCAGAAGTCTCTCTTTTTCTATATATACTTACATATATACATATACATACACATATACATAAGATAGAAACGGGTGTGTGTGTGTATCAGCTGTAGATGGAATAATCTATGTATTGTGAAGCTCTTATTTGTTGTATTTACATAACAATAAATAAAAATAAAAATAATTAAAAAAAACAAGCAAAGAAAAGGATTGTTCAGAACTGGTCAGAACTAGAAATTGTGGCAGGCATGTAGGCGCTGTTGAAAAACACAGCAGCCCCACAGTGTCATCTAATAAAAAATAAGGGATTTGATGTCTTTGTGCTCTGAATTTCTTCTGTTCTGCTTCATTGGCTCCTGCTTGCCAAGGTAGGGAAAATCAGAGAATAAGGACACCACGTGCTTTGTATTATTTGATGTTAACAGAGGAAGAAGAGTGTTTGTTTGTTTATTATCCCACCTTTGTCCCAGCATGGGACTCAAAGCCATCAAAAATTGTAAAAGTTTAAAACCATTTTTTAAAACAATAAAGTTAAAAATACATTAGCAACCCCCCCCATAAAAATGACTCCTTGCTATCAATTAATCATCAAATGTCTGTTTGACTAGAAAGGTCTTTGCCTGCCGGCAACAGGAGAGCAGAGAGATTGCCAGCCTAGCCACTCTCAAAAGGGAACTCCACAGCCTAGGAGCAACTACCGAGAAGTCTCTCTTCCATGTCCTCACCAGAGAGGCCTGTGTTGGTAGTGGCAGGATCAAAGTTGCCGTGCCTTAGTGAGATGATCACTGCTCTTACCCACTCAGCCAATTCCTTTCCCAGCTATTTTTAAGAACCAGGAGGGACAATGGCCCAGTAAACATGTGGTGGCTCACATCTCCAAGAATCCTTCCTGTTCACAACCTCAGGCTGTACAAATAGAAGCATATCCAGTAACGCAGGACAGACAGGAGCTAAGGTTACACTCACCAGACCAGTATCAACTACAGCATCCAGATCAGAGCAGATCTGAATGATTTTGTCTTTCAAATTTTTCATAATGGGCTAGTCAGAGTGGTCTGGGCAGAGTATAAAAGGCCCCTAATCACATGGGACAACCCTACTGGACAGCACTGGTGGCAGAGGTATGATTTTGTCACTATAGACACAACATAAGTTTTCCAAAGGGAAACTTGCCCATGTTCAATAGGACTCATTTCATCCCTGCCAATTCCTAGTAAACCAGGAGGCCCACTTGGCTCCATTCTATGAAAAGAGATGCTTAGGAATGATTGTGTCCACTGCCCTGATCGTTTCCAGACATCATCCTGGACTTCAACAGGATCACCTCCCCAAGAGCCATCAGGAATGCATTGAGTTCCATAAAGTTCCTGGAATCAGCCCCTGAAGAGAGACTGGCTCCTAGGGAGTCTAAATCCCACAAGATTCCTCCATTTCCAGATCACCATCATCCTGCTATGCAAAAGAACAGGCCCAGAATGTGTTTTGTGTCATAGGGAATACCAGGTATTACTTGAGATAGGCTAATAATCATTATGACTCAGATCATCAGACCAAGTGGACTCAGCATAGATGTTAAAGCCCCGAACACAACAAGCTAGAGGGATTCCAGCAAAACCTCTGAGACCAACTCAGCTAGCTCAGGAAGCTAGCAGTGGAATGGGTGGCACACAATAGAATCCCTACTCTGAGAGAACCACCCACCCTCATATAGAAACATTCAAATCCAGCAGACAATCAGGCAGGGCACCTAGTGTGTAAGATGACCTCCCCATCTCCACAAGGCCTTGCCTGCTATGATACAGATAGACAAAGCTAGGAGAAATTCAAACCTCACCCAGTTCCATCTAGCCAAGTTTCTGTAATGGACGGCAGGTAGGCATGCTCACTCAGGACCAAATCCTGGATAAGGCTGTTCTTCCATTTCTCAACTTGGAATTAAACATCAGCATTTTCAGCCCAGGGCTCTGTTGCCAAGGCTATCCAGACTATTTGAAGTGGGGGACATTTTGTCCTATGATGAGGAGAAAATGTCCAGGCTCCTGTTTTCATTGGCAATGTGCTGTCTGCCACTATATATAGTTCTGGGTGCCAACATTAATGTTAAATTCCTTGGAAGAATGGCAGGCTATAACTGTGATAAATACATCAAGTGAAATAAAAAATTATTAGGAGTTTGACAAACATATGGAGGAAACTGCCATTCTATTGTTTTCAACAAGATTAAGTTTGGATACTCCCACCTTCCTTCTACTGTGTCACTGCCTTTGCTGCTGCCAAAGCCCCAAAGGGTTCTTTCATTGGCAGATTTGTCAGCAACAATCTGCCTGCGGTAGCCAAACAGTATCATGAGTGCAAGTGGAGAGCAGAAGGAGCCTGGCAGCAACCCATTCCTCTCAGAACATTGTTTCCTTCCCATTAAAAAAGAAAAAAAATGAGAGAGCTGAAATGACTTCAGGATATTCAACCATCCCAGTGAGTTCAAATGAATTCCCAATAGCCCACTGTTTGACTAAGCACAGTAAAATAGTCCAAGAAAATGAAAGTGGGGACTGGGAGACTGTTATCTTCCATGCATTCAAGGGATCCATGGGATGAGGGACAAGAAGGAGACAGGGCTGTATGGGCACAGTGCTTATGAAGTGATTCTACTTTAATACGGATTGTTCATAAGCACAACCTTGACATATCAGGAGGGAATGTGGCCCAATCAGAATTTCTCTTCATGAGAGGATTGCTGCATGGGAGTGGCAATAGGTAGCCATAGCCCGTTCTCATGTACGTGAAAGATGTGGAGGTAGAGGGGCAAGGCTTTTGTGTACACCAGGGGTATGGTTAACTCATGTGCTCCCCCATGGTATTCTCATCCATCTCTTGAATGTATTTTGTTGTGGGGGGGGGTGGACAGTGTTTGTGTCATTAGTACAAGTAACTAAGAAACAGAGCTGTGCGACAACAACCTCCCATTTTATGCACTCATAACTAAATTGATGATAAAGTGAGAAAGCTGGTAGAGAAGGGAGAAACTGAGACATTTTAAAAGCATTTGAAGAAGTGGTATGATAGATGATTAATCAGGCCTGTTCCTGTGAAATTGGGACAGCTGGCAGGTATGGGATCTTAGCTTACTCTTGCTACCCTAACCAATGCTGTTCATTTTATGATGATGTTTATTATGATAAATTGATAACAAAACGTTACTTGTACTGTGCTGCTGGCTTCAGAGTTGTTAGCACTAGGTTAGCCCAGCACCAATGATTCAGAGATGAAACACATGTTCTGCTGCAGCTTGCTGAGATCACCAAGGAAACACCAACTTGGAGAGCTCAGCAGGCTCATGTTTCATTTTGCTACTGGTAAGGGATAGGCATCCTAGGCAGACATTAGTAATGCATCCAAGGAAGCCATCTGACAGGTCACTGTAGTGAATGTTAGAGTCATAACTGAGTCACTCGCTCTAAATTTATCTCCATTGGCAACTGGTCTTTGCAGCTCTCACAGATGTATCCTTGGTATCAGTACAAGAGGAAACAGCACATCTCTGGTAAATAGCATCACTGAACACCACCGTGCATTTGAACGAGCAAATATTAACTATTGCTGAAATAAATTTGAAAAAAAAATCCCTCTGAATTATTGTTGAATATTTGCTCAATATACAAGATACTTGACACTAATTATATATAATTTCAATATTAATGATTTTAAAGTTGTTGTTTGACAAGATTTGATGGCTGTACTGCAATGATATTTTCTATTTGATAAGTGACTTAATATTTAGCTGCATTGGATAGTGACATGAAATACTGTCAGTTTACAGCTTATGTTGTTTCATATCTGCTGCCAGGAAAATCAAAACAAGAAATAACAAAAACACCAAAAAAATTGAAATTCTGAGGCAAACTTTTAAAATTCAAAACAGAAATTTGGCATGTTGTGTTCAAAACTGAATTGGGGAAATGGTGGCAGTGAAAGACAGTTTTGTGAACACACAGTTTTAATTTTAATATGAGTTCCTTTAGCACAGGGAAGCCATACAAGATGGTAAATCCTGATGGACAATAGAAGCAAGGAATGGTATGAGGGTTCATTGAAGTCAGAGGCAAATATGTGGGTCCCACCGATGCTTTGTGAATCAAGTCAAAAAACAATAAACTGTGAACCTGAGGGCCAGAAACAGGCAATGTGATTCAACAAAGGTGAGGTTCTGCAAGGCACTACAGATGTGTCACAGGGCTTCATAGTGACTATTCAGGGTATTAACAACGTTGCTCAAGACTGGTAGCCAAATGTAGGACAGCACTATAAAGTCTATTTGTTCCTTTTCTTGGCTGATTTCTCTGACATTGCCAGTTGCAATCCCTTTTCCCAACATGGATGACTCTATCACTAGACCGACTGAAGCAACTGGTTCTGGCAAGAGGTTTAGCTATCAAATTCTTCGTTAACGGATTTGTTGTTACTGCATTTTTATTATCCAAAGACGAGGCAAAGTGCCCACGAGCTTTTCTTTTTCTGGTACAAAAATAACACAACTGGCCAAGGATATCAAGCATCTTGACCTGGAGCAGAGGTGGAGTGGTATTTGCTGCTCTGCCTCTGGGCACAAAATATCTTAGCTGTGTGACAGATTCCTTTACCCAGGCTGCTCTTAAAACTCTGGCCTCTAGGAATCCTGCTATTCACCCTGCCCTTCTTTCTCCAGCTATTCCTTTGCTGGATTGGGTTGCTGGGCCTCAGGGTGACCCCTTAAGCATGGACTTGTGACTGTGTAGCCATGCAGGTTCAGGCTTCAGAGAGCCAGAGACAGGTTTAAACCAACAACAAGAATGTGTTTGTTGAACACAGTAGAAATATAATAAAATCTCTCCCTCCCTCCCTCCCTCCCTCCCTCCCTCCCTCCCTCCCTCCCTCCCTCGATATATATATATATATATATTTGCCACCCAACCCACAAAATAACGAGACCACAGACAGAGCTTGGGTTGAACTAGGGCAATTTATTAATATGCCTATTTAACAAGGGGTGAACTTAAACTTGAACTTCAACTTGAACATGAACTTGCGTTTTATGATCTGAGGAGAAAAACAGGGGGGGGGATATACAGCATCCACGGACTAGGGTCAAGAGGCAGCTCCCGACCATCTCCCCTAGCCGTTGGGCGAAATCCGGGCCCCAAAGTCAACCACTAAAGTTGCATGAAGACTTTTGGCCAGCCCTTGTCTGGAAGGAGAGCTCCAAGGCCCACCCCCCGCTGCGCAGCAAGTGGGGTGATCCCAGGGCCCTCCCCAAGGATAGGATTTATCCTACACCCCACAAGGGGGGGTTCCATAGGTACACACCGAACCTAAAACCCCCCTGCCGGCCATGGATAAGGACAAGCGTCTGCTTAGTCCTTATCCCCCCATCCCCTCAGAATCAATTCCAGCCCCTTTTGCAAATCCTGTAAAAAATTTGATTGCCCTCTGGTGACAAGTGTACGCCATCATGCCAATAAATCTCCAGTTTATTAAAAACAATGTCGGTGAGGAATGTAGTAACCCAAGCCCTGTCTCAAGGCACAACGAATCTCCCTATTTGCCAATTGGCGGGCTCGTTCTATGTGCCGGGGATCAGCACACTCTCCCCATGTCCTTTGTATCACTGCAGACCAAACAATAGAAGTGTGAGGCCATGTGCCTTGCATAAGCCGCATATCATGAATGGCCTGTATCACCAAGGCCTTTCCTTTTAGCAGTCCAAGGTCATTACCACCCAGGTGAATGACCAGCACATCAGGGGGAGGCTCACCGCGCTCCCTGAACAACATAAGCCGCATATCATGAATGGCCTGTAACACCAAGGCCTTTCCTTTAGCAGTCCAAGGTCATTATCACCCAGGTGAATGACCATCATATCAGGGGGAGGCTCACCGCGCTCCCTGAACAACAGAGATAGCAAGCCATGCCACTGCAGACCTCTCTTTCCAAGCCAATGTATGGCCGCCCAATCACCCAGTCCCAGGTTCGGGCCCATATAACCATTACGAGCTTGCCGCTCGGCCCAGGAGCTGAAACTATGACCGCAAATCCACATTCGCTTCCTCTTCTCCGCAGCAGGTCAATCTGGAAAGGAACCAAAACGTTAAGGCAGATCAATTGGCCTGACATAGTGCCTGAACGCCGAGGATTTCCACCTACGCATCCTCCTGATGTCGTCAGCTTTCATGCCCATCTGTGCTGCAGAGGAAGCAGCCCTTATGCAAAATGAGTGTGTGCCAAAATTGACTCCCTACAGGCCCAATTGTAGCAGGGCCTTCTTTGTAATGGTCCAGAATTGATACCTAGTGAGTGGAGTTGTGTCTGCACGATAAAAAAGAGGTCCTGCATGTTCCTTTGTTAGCAGTATAAGCTCTAAGCACCCTTACCGGGCCCAAGGTTGCATCAGTGTATTCCCGTAAGGTCACAACATCGCTCCGTTTGGCCTGACCTGTCTTTGATCCCCTTATGACCAGACAGAAATTCCGCTCCCCCCAAGACAGGTCCTGGAATGCCAGGGCCCTGTCCGATCTTTCCTCTTTGCTCTGAATGACCAATTCACTTATTCTTAGCGCCCCGAAAAATGCAATGAGAGCCGCTGAGTGAAACAAAAGAGCCTCATATGTTGAGGAACACACTACTTTCCATGCCTCACCCAAACCCCTCAGGGTACCAGGAGAAAGTGGTTGCCTGTTACCTCGTACCGTTTACTTGCTTAAGGACCACACAAAGCTGCAAAATGTGGTCTACTGGGAGTGCCAAGTGTCCTGCAATCTTGCTGAATTCCCTAACTGCCTTGCTGTAACCCTTCTTAGTGCTGGGTGCGATTGACATACCTATCATCCTCATTACCTCACCCCGCCAAGATTCCACAGGCCAGCAGGCATCGGTTCTGGTAGGGCTGGAGTCAGTTCCCTAAAGCGTTCCATCTGCATATGGGAAAGAGAGTCAGCCAAAGAATTATCAATGCCCACAACATGTACTGCTTTGAAAACAATGCTAAATCGTAGACATTGAAGCCCGCTCCAGTCTCATAACACGCTATTACTTTGAAGAAGGATAGTTGATCACTCTGACTGTAGCCTGGTATCACACCAAACTAGGCGGCGTCATTTGCTTACTTGCGTGCCCAGATGCACACTGCTACCCATATTGGGAAAATTTCAAAAATTTTCAGGTCAGCTGTGATGCCTGCTTCCGCCCCAACTCCCGGGCTATCTCTAGGTGCAGCACCTGCCTCCGAAAAAGACACTGTAGCCAATGGAACCTGTTGCGTCAGAATATATTTGCAATGTATCCTTGACTTTAATTTCATCACGCCAAAAGACGACACCGTTAAAAACAGCCAAGAACTCCTGCCATGCTTCTAAGTCTAACTTCAACTCTCTAGTGATCCTAATTCGGTGGTGTGGCTTGGTGACACCCTTAGAGGCATTGCAAAGCCACTTGATAAACGCCCTGCCACGCGCCATCCCCTGCAGTCAAAATTCAGATGCCCTAATATCTCCTGAAATTCCCTGAGAGTCGCTTTGCGCCTACCCCAGAAAATGGCCACCCCTGACCCGAGATCCTGAACTTTAGCTGGCGGCAATTTATGGGCTTGGTTTACTGTCCAATTCGATTCCCCAAAAATGTAAGTCCCTGTGTGGGGCCTTCTGTTTACTCGTGTGCCAAGGGCACCCAGTTCTCCCATCAAGGATGCGAATTCTGACAAAGAAATGTGCATTGCCCGGAGCCCAGCGTCTGACAATAGAAAATCATCTCAATGTTGCACAAAGCCCTGAAGGCCTAATTTCCTTTTAATGACCCATCCAAAAAGGTACTGAACGTCTCAAAGGCAAAACACGACCCGAACGTCCCATCAGGAGGGAGTGTTCAACGTAAAATTTACCCTCAAAGGTAAACCCCAAAAGTTCAAAACTGGATGGGTGCACATGTAGTAGGTGGAAGGCTGACTTGATATCTGCTTTGGCCAGCTCAGCCCAAACCCCATGCCTGCGCACCACCCGCACTGCTGTATCAAATGAAATATACCTAACTGAACATACCTCTTCCGTGTACCATGGCACATTTGAGTTGCTGTTGGTACACAGAAGTGTGCTCATAGATTTTCCCCTTGGTTCATGTTTTTCTTTGGTCTTAAATATGATTTATCTTGGATTTAGTAAAAGAAGGTAAAGAGGGTGACTGATTCCTGACCTTCTTTTCCCATTCTTTTCATTTCACTGATGCTCAATAGTAACAGGAAGAAAACAAAACTACCCTGATGAAAACCTACATTACCTGTTGGATGCCGATGTACTGGCATCTGGCATAAATGTCTTTTAATCCACTAGAAGAACCACTTGCTTTAGATGCCTATTTAGTCCACTGTGTATCCAGCCATAGTATTACTTTATTGCTGCATCAAGTATAATTACTAAAGGAAAGACCAGTGATAGATCTTGGCCTGTTAGATACAGCAGCTGTTAAAGGCCCCAAAAGACCTCTCCAAAATTCAGAAACTGCACAGAATCTCCTGAAGAGAATGCAGAGAAAAACACAGAACCAATTGTTGTCTATTAGACAAGGGCAAACTTCCAGGGCATCCTCCCCACAGTGCCTGGTTCTGAGGAAGAATCCTTCAGAGTCAGGAGTTTGGGTCTGGTTGCTCTGTACACCATCACTGCCTGTGCAAAGGGATCAAAGCAAAAACAGAAAGCAGTGTCAGCAATAGTATTGTACTGTTAGTCTGAATGTAGAAGGCCCTATCAGTGAAGGAAGTTAATGCATTATCCCATATGACAGGCCAACTCTCCGCCCCCTTCTATTAATTATGACACCAGTAGTTTGAGAGCAATTAAATAACAAATACTGATGAGAGGGCTGAACCAGCCAAAGCATAACAGGTGGTTGGTCTGGAAGATCAGTGAACTGGAATAGAGGCAAACTCAACCCAGAACTAGACAGACTATTCAGGACTACGCTTCTGTAAGAGTTGAGGCCATTCCATCAGACAGAAGGCTGCTGGTATGGGAGATAATGAGTTCTGCCCCCATGGAAAAAGTGCGGCATTGAAATGTGCCCGTGCCAGATTGTTAATCACAGGTTTGGGCAGAAATGTCTTCGATTTTGCCCTAAGCAATTCCAGATAACTTTATCATCCTTGCACGGATATCTACAGACCAAAACCTGGGATCTGTAACTGAAGGCTGATGCTGCAGCACTTCCTAACACTAAAATAATACCTATCCACTATTAGAGTGCAGTTAGCTTCCAGCCCAGTTCTTCAGTTTGCAAAGATATTCTGTATCTTACTTGTGTTTGCCATGGCAACAACCAGTAGAATCCTGGGGTTTGCAGCCCTCTCTGACTGCAAATTGTAACCACTGCTTCATAAACGGCAGCATTCCATAGCTGGCAGCCATGACAGTTAAAGTAGAATCATAGCACTTTAACTGTGTATTGCGAATGGGCCCCTTGCCTATGTGTCTCATTCTTCCAAGCTTTTGGACTCTGAAGTTTCTCTGTGCTATAGTATATCATCAAGAGTGTGTGATAACACTTGTCATATAGTAATCATCCCATAAAAATATTGGGACACTTTACAAAAAAGTAACCAGGGGTTCTTCTAAAACAATTTGTTGCCTGAAATGCACCCCTTCCTCCCAAGGTACAAAACATTCACTGACCGGGCAGGAAGGCCCCGCCCCAGCTGTAGTGCTAAAATGGCCTTAGTGAAGATACTAAGATAAAATACTATGTAAATGCTGTTATAATTTGAAGACCTATAGCAATATTACTCATTCTTGCCTATGAGGATACAACTCATCAAAATTTACATTCCTGCATTTCAGAATATCTACAAATTTTAACTGTTCTGGCTGGTTGTCAAACATAAATATGCCCTCTGCTGCATTACAAGAATCAACACTGGTGACAACACAGCTCCACTTTACAGATTCGTACTGTTGAGAGAATAAATGCTGCGAATAATGCCCAGTACCCCGCCGCCGACACCGACGCGGCCGCAGCGAAGCGGCCAAGGCCTTATCTGGGCAGCCGCCGAGGCGGCCGCCGCCTCCATCCACCCGAAAAGGCCCGGACGCTGCAGGAGCCCCTCGGGTCCCAGGGAAGGAGGAAGGCCTGAACAGGCCTCAAATCAGCCATGTGGCGCCTCTGCTCAGGGCTGATACGACCTCCTCCTTCGCCTGGATCGACGAGAATGTCTGACGGGGAGGAGGGGCGGGCTCCAAATACTGAGCCCCGCCCCTCCTCCTCCCACTGGCCAATGCAGCGTGATCTCGTGGCATGGGAGGGCGGCAAAGGCCGTCCCCCGCCATAGCAAGCTAGGCAGCGTGGGACGAAATATATATATATATATATATTCTTTTAAGCTCCTCAAAATGATAGGTAGCTCTCCCTTCATGTTCCAGTCCACCATCTTGTCTCTATCAGCTCAAGGCCTCTCTGTCAACTTCACCCTGGAAGTGCCCGTTCAAAAATCCTATCTGCTTCAAACTCTGTTTCTCACACCCTGGCCATTTCCGCACTGGATTGTTATAGTGCTATTATTCCACTTTCAACATCCTATGGAATTCTGGAAACTGCAAACCCCAGGAATCCATAGAATGTTGAAAGTGGAATAATAGCACTATAACAATCCAGTGCAGAAATGGCTCCTGTCTCCTTCACACCCTGTCTGAACCTCTCTGGGGCATCCTATTTCTCCTCAATCCCACTTTACAGTCACTTTGAGCCATGATTGTCTGCCTGCATGCCAGTCTGCCTCCTTCACAGGCTGAAACTGCTTGTCACTATTTGTGAAAACAGCAAAACCAAGACCATTTATTGCCTCTTCCTACATGCTCTCCCAGAGGGTGGTACCAGTCTCTCTATTTCTATACAAAAGGATTTTTGAAAACGTCTTAGTTCAGCTAAATATACTATTCCATGCAGTCTTCTCACAGTCCTTCTCCTCATTCCCATTTGGATTTAGACCCTAAGATAGTTTAAGAAGGTTGAGGGGAAGAAAGTTTTCTGTCCTCACCTCCTCCCTAAGGTTACCTGAAATGCCCCACATGCTTTGGAAGGTCAATGTACCATCCCAGACAATGTGGAATGGAGAAAAGAAAGCTGCTTTGAGATCTGAGAAATGAAATGGGAAACTTTTCTTCTGCATAATACTTATCCAGAGATTTCAGTCTGACTTTGGGCAATTCTCGCCTCCAGCAACTGATCCCATGGTGTTCCAACTACAAGCTAGAAATAGAGTGAGGAAGTTCTCTTTCCACAAAATTCCTTAAGCTAACTTATCTACTGAGCAGTCCCATGTTCCATGCAATAGCATCTTAGAGGGCATAGAAATGATTGTAAAATCTACTTCCACGATGAGAAACAGAGTTTTGATCTTGGAAGGAAGATTGCTTCTCAGATCCCCTGCTGCTACAGCTCCATTAGCCAACTCAGCTTCTGTGGTAGCTTCCAACCATGTTTTGTGTTGCAAAGTCTGGAGTTCTTCAAAGGAAAAATACAGGTTTGCAAATACTTAAAAGATGCAGGCTTTTCTCCCCTCCTAGTTTCTTTCCTGTCCAGGGCCAAATGGTCTAATCTTCCAAGACATTTCATAGAAAACCTAGTTCAGCACATTCTAACAACCCTTGCCTGGGATAAGGAAAGGATCTGGTGCAAACATTACAGGGAGAGAGGAAATGAGTCATATTGAGAGAAGGTTCCAGTGATCAGAGTGAGAAATTACATCCCATGGCCTAAATTCAACATAATGTGAAAAGAGGAAAACAGTGATCTGGCAGAACTACATTGGTTTTTCCAGATGCACATTTATTTGTGGTAGCACATTTATTGTGGTTTGTTGCATAACTGGCTGCACAAATGGAAACTATGTTGGGTTCCCACCCCTTTTCATGCACAGTTCAGATCTAGATGTGTGTACAAGCACAACTTCATTTCCACTAGCAGAATGGCACCATTGAATGCTGGCTACTGTATCTATAGTCCTCCAAGCCACCAGCCATGCATCAGGTAACATTCAAATGAAGCCTCCTGGGGCTGACCTAAATTAACAGCCACAAAGAGGAAGTGCTCCCTCTTGGCTTCCAACTTGCCACAAGAGACCAAAAGGACTTTGGGTAAAGAATATAAAGGGGTTGCCAAGAGATTGGCACATACATTCATATGTGGTGGAATTGTAAAGGTGTACAGAAATTTTGGCAAATGGTGTTTAAAGAGATAAAAGAGATAACAGGAACTGATTTACAAATATGTCCGAGTATAGCATTATTATCTATATTTGATAAGGTTGACTGTACCCAGATAATGAAGGAGTTAATTATAAATTTATTAACTGCAGCAAGGCTAATTATATCAAGAAAATGGAAAACTCAAGATTTCCAAATAAAGGATTGGTATGAAAAAGTGTGGAAAATTGCGATCAATGATAAGTTAACATGTCAAATCAAGGTTAAAAATGGAATAATGAAAAGGAATGACTTTGAAGCAATATGGAAAATATTTGTGGAAAAGATTTCAATAAAAGAGGGAAGTGTCACACCTCCACAAGAAGAATTACAATTTTGGAAAGCAGAGTAAGTTGGAATATAATTGACTTTGGGAATGGGTTCACATTTAGGGTTAGGGTTTATGGTTAATAACAGGATCATATATAGTATTAGCAATAGGTTAAATACAGTTGAAAAGAATAGACTGAAGAACGAAATTACTATAGCAATAAGGAGTACAAGGAGAATGAGATTTAGATACATGAAATAAAAATATATAATCAATATGATATATAATATGTTGAATAAGTATATGATGATAAAACATCTGGAGAGAAACAGTAATGTAAGCTATTGATGTTCTAACTTTTCTCTTTTTCACTTTTATGTTATTCATGTTGTGTTTTATTTTATTCTGTTATGTATTGTTTCTTTTTCTTTATAATAAAAAAATTTAAAAAAAGAATATAAAGAATATTCACAAAATTTTATCACCCATGAACAGAAAGGGCATCTCAACATATCCAGACATCTTGTCAAAAAGCAAACAAATGAAGGGAACAATAACAGCAACAACAGGTCAGTCACACAAGAGTTTTTGGTCAGCAGCAGCAAAAAAATAAATAAAAAAAATTGCATTTTGCTCAAAGAACAGAATTTTGTGCAAAAATATTAATTCCCCCCTAGATGTTTTGCAAATAAGTCATAGAGTGCAAACAAATTCAAAACAATTCACAAAAACTCATCATCTTGCCCAACGGGTTGAAAGGTTTTGATAAATGAAGATTTACATCCCTGCTTTGGGTATACTGGAGGTTCAGTATTGGAGGGCTCTGTCCCTCTCCTCAGGAGGGGATATCTCCTCAGGATATCTCTCTTGAGTTCCATGCCATTGTCTGCTTCTAATTTCTAACTATTGTCCTGAATTGATAAAGGTAAGGTAACTGGCAGGATCTGAACGTTTTCCTGTTCCTGGAAAAGTAATTTCTGAGGTGACAGGAAGCCATATATTTGTTACAGGGATTCCTCTGAAAACTACGAAACTTTTTCTTTCCTTCCTTGGTTTGTTCTCACTATAAACCTATCAACCTATCAGTCACAATTGATTTTGATGATGTTGATTTTGAATCACAAACACTAGAGAATGTCTTAGTGTGTTGATACAGCTGGGCTATTAAACTTCTAACACCTAGACTTGAAAGCTTATGTAAGGAATTTGTCAGGTTTGCTTTCCAAGGTTGAAGACATTGGCAATTTTGCCTATTCCTGCCCCTGCCATCTGCCCCATCACTAAGTGATAAAAAGTTCTGGGCATATATCCTTTGGTCAATAATTTTAAAGGACATTGCACTGAAAACTTTAATATTTTTGCAATTACCCACTTCATTCCCACTGCAAAGGGAGATCAGGTTTACACAGTATTAGATTCAAAGTGACCTGATCTTAACTTAGGCCATTTCCACACTACATTGCTATAGTGCTATTATTCCACTTTCAACATCCTGGGGAATTCTGGGGTTTGTCATTTACTGAGGCCAAAGATCTGTCTGGTGGAGAATTCTAAATGCCCCTGCCTAAACTGCAAACCTCAGGATTCAATATGATGTTGAAAGTAGAAAACAGCATTATAACAGTGTAGTGTGGAAATGGCCTTAGTCTCCAAATATCATCATTCATGCTAGATATGTGTTAGCTGCCGTGGCAGCCAACTCAAATGGCTGCAGTCTTCCACATCTCAACTTCAAATCTCATGGTTTCATAGCATCTCTTCCTTCTGCTGTGTGTGATGTAAGATTAGAGCTTGGAAAAGTCATTCTGTGGGCCACAGTTATTGAACAAAGTAAAGTGAATCAGGAAAAGAACTAGAGTTGAACTGTAATTGAATAGGGATAGGTGGGAACACAAAAAGGAAAAATTACTGTTTTTGTACTGTACCTCCCTCCCCTCAGTCAGCATGGAATCTGGGTTCTATGGCACCAAAGTAACGTTCCAAGCTATGCCCAAGATACACCACAACCAGGACTCTGTGTATCTCTGTGTGTGTGTTTCTGTGCCTTCAAGTTGGCTGTTGACTTACAGCAGCCCCATGCAGTGGTGGAGCTTGGAGTGTGGCAGAAGTGGGAAAGGGGACATGCCCACTACATGGAGGGCGTGGCCACTGTGTGTGTGTGTGTGTGTGGCCGTGGTGAATGGAGGCATGGCCAGGACATGAGGGGACATGGCCAGGGCATGTGGGGGCATGGCTACGGGCCAGGACATCCCAAAAACATTGCTGCCCAGAGTGAACTGCCCCATCACCCCCCCGGTCCCTACACAACTGATCCCATGAATTTCATAAGTGGTTATTAGGCAAGTAATACTCAGGGAGGACCGCACCTGGGAGCGGACCGGGTCTGGACTACTTTGTGTAGTTCCAGACCTCAGCCCGCTCTGGAACGACCCAAAGTGGTTGTTCAGCGTGCTTTTGAAAGACCGCTTAAAACAGGTCTTTCAAAAGCACGGAGCGTGCCACTCCGTGGCCGCGTTCTGGTGCAGATTTGCAGGCTCGCACCAGTGCAAGCCTGCAGATCTGCCGGGGGCGGACTTTAGGCTGGTGAGCTTCACCGGTTGGTGGAGAGCCTCCACCAACTGGAAGCCACCATTTTTGTCCCTGGAGCAGTGCAGAGCAGCAGCCACAGACTGCTTCGGACCAGCCTGGACCCACAGGTGGAGCACACAGGTCTGGTGAATACCGGCATGGGGCAATTCCCTCGCCACGTGCGGAAAAGGCAATGTCAGATCACCAGCTGGTTATTAACTCTCTGTGGATAAGCAGAGAAAGAAGAGATCACCCAAAACAGGTTCAGGACTTTTGGAGTCAAATGCAAGCAACATGTCTGAGAGAGTTTGGGAATTATATCAAGCTTGTGTTGTATGTGAGCCTTTAAAAGGACACTGAGGTTGCATCCCTCTTTCTTAAATACTTTGATTTAACATTTTTGGAATTCTTGGAATTAAAAGAGATATTTGATTCAGCAGGGACATTTTTAGCTCCATGAGTTTCTTGCTTAAGAATTACTTTTAAAAATGTTAAGGTTGTATTTTGAAAACAGACAGTTTAATAAGAATGTGAACTAAAAAAGCTTTTTTTAAGTGGATAAAAGACTTAATAGTACTGAAGGCTGGAAAGGTACTTTTTAAAGTTGGAAAGTTGTGCTCTTGTAAATAAAAATGGACTATGGAAAAATATTGCTTTGTTATGGGAAAATTGTTTTGTTTTGTCTGGGAGAAGTACTCCACTGAGGACAACCAGAATAACAAGAGAAAATAACTAGCTAGGTTGTGTCATTTCAACATTGTAGTGGAAGAGTGACTGTGTAGAAAAAGGTGTTAACCCTATTTTTGCAAAGTTTTTGATCTATAGAAAAAATAGCAATGATCCAGCTTTTAGAAGATGAAGATCCAGTGAGCTGGCGGGAGGTCTTAGAGGAACTGGAAACATTGAAAAATGATACTAAGAGCTTTAGATTATTTGATGACATGATGGAATTCAGAGAATTAGACAAAGAAGAGATATTGGAGGTTGGACTTGAAATTATGGATGGTGAAATAATTTTGGATCAGAAGTAATCCCAGAGGAGCCAGAGAAGAGTACTGGATTTAATGAAAATAGTTGAGAAAAGATTACTGGAGAGATGGAAAAGGAGATGAGAAGCTGAATCTTTTTTCCTTATAGTCATTCAAGATGATCGAAAGAGTAATATTCTCAATAAAGCCACTGGAAAGAACAATTTTAGTGGGAGGGAGTTTTGAAAAGACATTGAGGATATCTAGTTTTCAGCTAGATTTTGGGAAGAGGTGAAAGAAGAGGAAAAAATAAATAAGACCAGTTCCATAGAAAAAGGGTGTTCCATAGAAAAAGGTTGCCTACTCAGGTCTTACAGATTTTGAAGAGTGATGTTCAATTTGTGCAATTGTAGAGGTATGCCAAAAAACCAATGGTTTAATTTAAAATGTGAATGGATAAAGAAATAAGAAGCCGGTTTACTGGATACTAGATGTTATCTTGCTGTTTTATGTTTGAGGTTGCCTTACTGTAAAGGAAGTTGTTATAAAACAGGGATATTTTTTTTTGGAGGGGTGTATGAAATCTAACAATTTGTTTAAAATTATATTAAAGGTTTGATTATTTGTGGTCTGGAGGATTAGACAGTTACAAAGGATATAATTATGAGAGAAGGATGGAATTCAGGAATAGCCATGGAAAATTTAAAGGGAAAAGGGAGAAAAAGAAATTCTTCTAAGAAAACTGAGTTTTATTTTTGGGGAGAAACAGCTACAGATAGGTTAGAGCAGTGGTTCTCAACCTTCCTAATGCCGCGACCCTTCAATACAGTTCCTCATGTTGTGGTGACACCCCCAACCATAAAATTATTTATTTATTATTTACAATGCCTCCCCCCTGGCAAAGGCTGCCTCGCCAGCCAGGAACGGGGGGGGAGGTGGGCAGAGAGGGAAAGAGGAGCCGCACGTCTCCTCTGGGAAAAAACTCTGAGACCCCACCCCAGGCTCTGCTTCTGCTTTGCTCTCGTTTCCACTGGGGGAGGCAGTGTGGGAAAAGTTTCCAGAGTGTCGACCCTGGCCAGGGTGGAGGAATCCCAGCGCCTTTGCCTTTTGCGCTGGGCGCAGCTTGTCCCCCCGGAAAAGCGCTGCCTTGCAGCCCCCCAGCCCTTCCGCAGTGCCCCCTTCCGTGGCAAGTGGGGCAGGGGCCGTGGCGAGAAGGGGACCTGCCCCCCATGCTGCCACCGCCCGCCCAAGCTGGTCCGTCAGATGGGAGGTTCTCCCGGTAGCGGAGAAGGGGAGCGATTTCAGTCCCTTCTGAACAGGGGGCAGGAGGACGCGAGTGCGTGGCTCGCGCTTGCACACCACCACTCCTGCTGTGGTGACGCTGTGGCTGCACACGCTCCCGCCAAAGGGGGCAGGAGGACGCGAGCGCATGGCTTGCGCTTGCACACCACCAACGAGGAGGGAATCGAGCCTAAGACCATCGGAAATACGTATTTTCTGATGGTCTTAGGCGACCCCTGTGAAAGGGTCGTTCGACCCCCAAAGGGGTCGCGACCCACAGGTTGAGAACTGCTGGGTTAGAGAGAGGGAGAAAAGGTTGGAGAAGAATTGGGAAATTGGTTTAAAGAGATGAAAGGATTTTATATTTGTTACTTTGTATGATGGCAGATGGTTGCTACGTTAGATTCAGAGAGGTTAATCACTTTAGTTTAATTTCAGGGAGTACTAATAGTGTCTGTTACTAGAGCACTAACTCTTTATTAATTTATCGAGTTTCTGTAGAATACTCTGTGTGTGTGTGTGTGAGCGCACGCTCGTATATAAGGTTATATAAGCTTGGATTTAGTTATTAGTAAGTACATCTTATAGAAAGGAAGATGAAGAATTATTGTGATAGATGAGATAAGTGCTCTCTCATAATAACTGTTGAAGAAAAGATTAGTAGTCATGTTTACTTTTCTTTCTTTCTTTCATTACCTATGTATTTTTTCTTACTTTTGTCTATTTTTTACTTTCTTTTCTTTACTTTCTGCCCCCTTTTTTATTCTATGTTTGCTGTTTTGTTTAATTTTTAATTGTATAATCAGCCCTCCACATTTGCAGGTTTCACTTTTGCCAATTTGATTATTCATGGATTATTTGCTGTGACCTCTGCTGCCTCCCTATGCCATTTTTAATAGGGACTGCAACCCTCGTGAGACTGAGAAACTGTGAACAAGACTTGTAAGTCCCTATTAAAAATGGTGTGGGGCAGCAGTGGAGGTGGCAGTAAGCCCCACCAGCCGCCCGCTTCTGCCTTGTGAAGGAACCCTGATGCCTCAAAGGAATCCACGGTGGTTTGAACATGGTGATCATACTTTTTTTTGTGTTAAATATGGTTTGGGAGGGCCTATCATACTTTTTTGTGTGTTAAGTATGGTTTGGGAGGGCCTACAATTATTCACACTTTTTCCATTTTCATGGGGGTCCTGTGTCCCTAATCCTAGAGAATGTGGAGGGATGACTGTATATTAAAAATCTTAATGCAAATTATAATTAAAAATTCTATTGTTGTGCAAAGTATAGACATGATCTAGAGCAGGGGTGGGCAACCGCCAATGGTTGTAGGGGGCTGCACTGCTCTCCTATGGGATTTGGAAATCCACACCTCTCCCATTTCATTGTAGCAACCACTCTATCTTTTTTTTCTTGGATTTTCATTTTGACCAAGAGGTAAACCATGAGGGATAATTTTTTAGAAAAAAAAAGTTTTGAATGATTTTCTGAATATTTGGGGAGATGCTGGGGGTCCAGAGGATTTCAAAATGCCTTTAGAGAGCAGAAGTAACCTGTGGGTCACACTTTCTCCATTTCTAATCTAGAAGGTCTCTTGAGTGAGAAGGGCTTCTTTTTTTGTGGACAGTACACAGTCCTTCAGTGAGGCAGCAAAGTAAAATCCAGAGGTCCTTTTCTGTTTAAACAACAACAACAAAAAAGTTAAATATCTTGTACAGGGTTTTGCACAATCACATAATTGCTAAAGATGTGTCCATGTGCTAAAATCTTATTCACATATAGCAGATTGCAAAACGGTCACTGCCTTCCATTCTCATTGCTGGATCCTTCCCCAAGCGTCCAGTTTTGCAGGTTAGAGTCGTACCACACTTTATTTATTGATACATACATACATATATACATATGTGCTATATGTCACCAAGACATCACCAAAGTGATGTTCAAAAAAAACATAGTAAAAAAAGAAAACATATCCTTTAAAAGGAAGCTAAAAGTCAGTTTAAAAGCCAAAGTCCTAACAAAACAATGCAGTTTTAGCATCTACTGGAAACACAACAAAGATGGTATCAAAAATAGAACAGAAAATCTCTGTCACACATCCTCACAAATGAGGCCTCCATAGTGTACAGTCTACACTGTCACACAACAAGAGATTCATTAAAGATCTCAGATTTTACATGGAAAGTGCTAGACTTTCAGATATTCTGCCCCCTAGAAACTTAAGGCTTTATAGATAAAAACCAGCACCTTGAATTGCAGTCGAAGAAACACTGAAAGCCAACATAATAGACTCATAATGTGTGGCATGAGAGCCAGTATCTTACATGGATAGCTCTGCTTGTCCCTAAAGAACAGAGGTGGACTTTATGAGCTTGCATAAGGATGTTTCCCTATACAAAGGGAAAAAAACTGAAGATTTCTCCTCTGGCATGGTGCTAGCCACATCTCCACCTCCCATGCTCACCACCAGAAATATTGATTAGTATTCTAATGAGGAGGTAATTAGATCATGGATCACCATGGTTATATCTGCCTTCCCAATGTAGGGGCACAACTAGTATACTAGCTATAGGTAGGGAAAGGCACTCCTGGCCTTAGCAGCCAGCTGGCCTTCGAAGATCAGTGCTGGGTTCAAGTACACTCCTGAGTTGCAAATTCAAAGGGAATGAAGTCTAATCCAAAATAGAGTGTAAGGTTGGCTTTGCAGTTGACCTACAGAATTTATGACTTGTTTGGATGAAGCTCCAAGGAGGCCATCATTATGTGCTAATGAAGGTTGCTGTGAATCAACTATACCAGTGTTGGGCCCGCTTACCTGTAGAACAGAGGCAAAGGGTTGAAGGTTGGCATGTATTCATAGACACTCAGAAGATGTGCTGAGCAGATCTGACCAGCTGTGGCTCCTAAGTGAGTACATCCACTGCCAATTTAGGAATGGGTATCTCTCTTGCCTGCTCTCTACCATGTATACTGGTCTATCTGTGACTAACATAATTGGTTTATAAAGTACAAAGTGATTTGAAGTTTCCTGAAATATGATGCCTTTGTTGGGCAATGCAGAAATGTCTGTGGAAATAAATGAGAATGTTCACATTTCCTCCAGAGAGCATGGCTCACAACAATAACAGGAACGACATACTATCACAAACTAGCACAGCTTTTCACTTTAATGTACACTTTCACACACAGAGCCCAGCAAAGTTGTTCTGCAGATTCTGCTTCAGAAGCAACAAATGATTACTTCTCTTCCTCAGCCATTACAAGCTCAGCATTTTATCAATAGGTTTTGTATGTTTTGCCCACATGGATTTGTAACCAGAGAAAACTTCTCCTGATTATATATTTAACAGCTTCATTTCACAGGGAGTACAGCTGATAACTTTTCTAAGTAACGATGCTTATTTGGAACAGAAGCTAGTCTCCAAAGAGAGATCAAATTTAACAAAACATCCATAAAACTTTATTTTTTTCCTGTGCCAGAAGAAGATTTCACTGTTGCTCTGAATTCTCTGCTATAATGCAAAGATCGCCAATCACAAATAGCTTTTCTCAGTTGGCAGTATTGTTTGTAAATCTGAACTAGTTACATGCTTAAAATCCCTTTCTTTATACCAGGAGTTTGAAAACTGTGACCTTGCAGATGTTGTTCAAGGTCTAACTGCCACCAACTCCTAGCATCATGGCCAATGGTGAAGCATAAAGGAAGGAGTAGTTGAACAGCATCTAGAAAGAAATGCTTTCCCTTCCACTATGTTAAACTTTATACTTATGCAGCTACCTTAAGGCCTTTTCCAGCACCTCTGCTGCTTCTCTCCCATTGCTTTTGTGCTGATATGAATAAACTGGAATCAGATGGGGGGAGCCAACCACATAGAAACTCCTCACAACTCCACCTGATCCCTGCTTTCCAGCAGAGGACAGACTCATGACAGAAGGTGAATATGTGGGCCATTCTAGTGCAGGCCTGTTGATTCCATCAAAGGAAGGCTTTTTCAATAGTTTCTGAAGCTGGATCCTGAGGTGTTGTTGGATTACATAACTGTCAGCACTGTGATCAATAGTCAGAGATACTCAGAGTTTTAATCCAACAACATACTGAAATTGCAACATGACTTTTTTCAGCTTCAGAAATAAGGAAGGTGCCAGAGCCTTTGAGGAATCAGTGGGGGTTCAAGTGGACCACCACCCAGGCCCTCAGGAAGTCCTGCTCTGCATATTTTCTATCCTTGCATTAAAACAGAGCTTATGACTGATTGTATAAGAAGATATTGTCCACATTAGTTAAATGATTACAGGAGACTGAGTTGAGGATATGCAAGATCACGACTAGAGTTCAGTTTCCCACTTGGTCATGGAAACCCACTGGGTTACCTTGGGCATGTAACACACTTTCAGCCCCAGAAAAAACCCTTGATAGATTAACCTTAGGGTCACCATATGTTGGGCATGACTTGGAGGCACACAATAACAATGGTATGAAGGATCCATTGCATTTTTTGTTCAAAGGTCCTCTTCATTCATTCATTCATTTATTTGTTTATTTAGCACCATCACTATACATGGAGTTTTACAAGTAAAAGAACAAGATAACAGTTCCATGCCCTGAGGCATACAATCTAATTAAGTAATGACACAATAGGAAAAGGGAATGGCAGTTTGGGGAGGGGGATTGAGTCCAGCAGATACTGCATCTTCTTCTCTCCCTGCAAAGACAAGACAATGGCAGCTGGGATGGAAGGGGTGCTTTTCACTTGCCTCTGGGACTAGGTATGATGGAACTTTGCTTTCTTCTCCTCTCTCTCCAAGGCCAAGGCCTCAAGATCAGAAAACGTTGCATTGGCTGTTGCAATACCTTGATAATGAACTTTTTCTTCCTTGGATGATTGGACAATTTGAAAATGCCTGTTATGGTAGTTTAAGCATTTATGCAAAGCATCCAAACAGAAATGAAGCTGTAGTATTATAAGTAAATTTCTCTGTTAAATCCAATGTTGATTTATTTCTAACGAGTACTTCAGTAACAACAAAGACAACAATAACAACTATATTCAGCATAATAATATGGAAGTGATTACTAGTAAACAGTATATAAAAAGAGTATGTAAAGTTTTATAATCAAAACCTTATTGTGGAAATACGTTTCAGGCCATAAATTCCTGTGCCATACTAGTTATCCAATACAGTGATATAATTGTTGATTGGACTCAAACTGGAAAATATGACAGAAAATTATGACAGCGTGCCATACATTATAGCCTCAAAGTGATACTGACCAACTTTATCTACCATGAAATATCAATGGCTGAGCATGATTACAAGTAAAACAAACTGGTGAAGGGGAAAAAAAAAGAGATTTAAGTGATTATATTTAAAAAAGAGAAAAGATGTTAATAGATGTATGTAGAGAGAATTTATTCAAAATCAAAGGAATAGAAGATACCTGTTAAAAGGAAATTATGAAAAAATAATCTTACATGTAATCATATTAAGAACATGGAAGAAAGAACTGAGAAAGACATTGTCTGGAAATGGTTACATAATACAAAACTGGAAAAAGAAAGAAACTAAAGGACTTTGATTTGCAGCTCAAGAGCAGGAGCTTCAGACAAATAGCATCAAGGTAAATATTGAAAAAAATACTAAGGGTAGTAAAAGTCATCTATATCAAAGTCATCTATATAAACTGTTGATCACCTTATTAGTTCATACAGCAAGATTGCACAGACTGAATCTAAGACATACCATGATGAAATGATTGCAATGGTACATTAGATTTTACGCCACTAAAAAAGCACTCACAGGAACATAAGCCTGAAAGAGTTGTTGAAAACAGTGAAATAAAACTTTGAAGGGCCTTTGAGTTTGAAAGTGATTGAGAATTAAAATGCCAAGAATTAATATGGTTAAAAGAAAGAAGAAAAGAAAGAAAGAAAGTAAGTTTGGCTTATAGGTGTGATAATCTTCAAGGATAGCAGAGTCAAAGATAAAGTAAAGGAAAAAGTTACAGAATATTGAGACCTGTGAATTGGGATTCAGCACTGTAGAAAAAGAAGACAAACATGGTTTCAGTAGTGACAGGAACCATTCTAGGAATCATTCCAAAATGACCGACACAGCATCTAGAACAGCATCCTGTAGAATTCTGGGGTTTGCAGTTCAGGGAGGGGCCTTTAGAATTCTCAGCCAGAGAGCTCTTTGGCCTCAGTAAACTACAAACCCCAGAATTCTGTAGGATGTTGACAGTGGAATAGTAGTATTATAACAGGGCAGTGTGGAAGTGGCCAAAATAGCAAAATTACAAAAAAAGGAAAAATCCTGGAACAGGTCACATTATCTGATGTTGTCTTATTGATTCCTACATTCTTGAACATAATCTGAATTACTGATTATCCAGACTTGAGTCACTAACATTTAGTAGGCTGTGAAACCCTGAAAGATAAAGCAAAAATGATTTCAGTTGTCATGCATTCAGCACAAAGGTGATTTTAAAAACGTTGCTCAGGGCTATGTAAACTTCACTACAGGATGGTCTGAGAGAACAGTTCTGCCCTGAAAAAGGATTAGGCCATGTGGCCTCACTCTCTGAAGCCCCGAATGTTGTGTTTCCAAATTTCAGTGGTGCAGGGGTGAAATGTTCACCATTTTACAACCAAACCACGTGATATTGGCACTGTGCGCTTCATTTCAGAGAACTTGCCTCCTATAGGCTTCCAGGAGAACAATTCTTCTCTGAAACAAAGTGCAACATCCCCATCTCTCTTGTTTAGCTCCAAAATATAGCTTCCAACAAAACAGAAGTAAAAAAACAGCCTTTTCCAGTTGTCAGTGTATGGCTGAATTTCAGGAACCTGCTGCAGTGGAAAGGGTTGTAACTCATAGCACATTCAGAGGGGCAGTGACATCAGCCCCCAGACCTAGTGAAGTTGCCCTTTTTGCCCTAAAACCTTTAAAAGCAAAAGTTAGGTATTCAAGCCATTTAAAGTTAATTCAAAAGCTTTAAAGTATTGTGATAATGGGCATTCCCATTATCTAGACTTGGCTGAAGGGGGATACTTCCCTCTTCAGGTAAACCAAGGGTTAATGAGATCTTGGGGTTAGGTTACATTTTTATTGTGGGTCAGCCTCACAGGTCACGGGGGGAGAATTACCCAATCAAAGGAAAAGAGGTGAGCATCTTTGAGATGCTTCGAGATGCTTTGAAGGAGAAGTTATAAAAATCCTTGAAAGGCCATGTGGCAGAGAGACAACAAAGGAACCTCCTGGGGATGGGATCTGTGCCAGTCGTAGGCTGCAGGCCTAGGCCTCGCCTCCTGGTCTCATTCCTCTCTTAGAACATCTAAGCCTGTGAACCCGAATATGAATAACTAGAATACTAGGTAGTTAATTGCGTTAGGGCTGTTTATTATTTTGGAGACTGGCTGATCTAAAGAATGTATCCGTGTTTTTATAACTACTTGAAACTTAAGCATACATGGGAGGGGGGAGCCTCCTATGTGTATTATTGTCCTGTTTACTTGCACGCCTTAAAATAAATGCTTTTCTGTAAAACCTCTGTTTCCTCTCCATTCCCACGCCATTCTTCGGCACATGCTAGATAGAACTTCTCTCACTCAGAAGGGGGAGGAGAGGGAAGGGAAAGGTCCTTAAGCCTAGAGATTGTCAATCCACTGAACAGAGTCCCACTGTACTGCTCAGATATTCAGAATTCAGTGGGTGGTGGCAGCAAGAGAGAATTAGTGAACCCTGGGGAATTTCCTGCTCCTTTTCAAGGGTAGAAGTCAGGCTTGGGGGGGCTGGAAATAAACTCAGTATGACAAGTATATCAGAAGATAGGGCTTCCCATATAGGAAGAAGGAGATGGAGTAACTGGAACTGCTTGGGTGCTGGTCAGATATGGCCAGATTTGGTTAGGTAGGGCAGGCCACTATGACCTGGAGAAAAGGCAGGTTCCTGATGAGATATACCCACAGAACTCCCATGATCAGCTTGCGATGTTCCATGCAAGGTGTGGGAGATTCAAATAAAGGAGATAGGGCAGGGTTGAAGTGACTGAGGATAGAGACTTCTAGCCTTCACAGAACTAGAGATAGTGGGCCATCAGAAGAAGTAAGAAAAGGACTAAATGTAGATATAAAACTTCCTCCCCGTTTTGGAGGGGAGAGGTTTGACAATAGAATCCTTTCCATCTGTCCCCTTTCCCCAATTTCTGTTGCAGCTGGATGCTATGAAGCAAGCAGTTTTTTACCCATGACTAGTTTCTGTGCTCCTTTCTCCTTCCGTTTTAGTCCTTGCAGTGATTTTTGAAACAGATCTTGTTTTAGCTTTCAGCTTCTTCATGGAATTGTGACGCTTGTTCTTTTGTGTGTTTGGTTTGGGCTCTTCCTATTTACCTTTTTCCTGCAGTTGGATCAATACAGCCACTCTTTTTCTTAGATCACCTCTTCAGTCCTCATTCAGCACTGACAAAGCAGCTCAGAAATCCAGCATTCAAAGGCAGCATGCCAAGGCTTGACAACTTTGTTTCTCTCCCCTTCCTTTGACAACCTGCAGTCCCCAGTTTTTGACATACAGATCTGGAAGAACCCAGCTGTGCCTGGATACACCACTGAACAAGATTGCTTTGCAGTTGAGGATTACTATAGTGACACTTAAAACTTTTTCTAACCTCAGGGGTATATGAGCATTAAGTTAATGCAAGACAGGTTTAACTAGACTTTAGTTCAAGGTGGCATATATGATTAGGCTAAAACTGTGGGAATACTATGCAGAAGCTGAACATAGTACATTACAAATAATGAGCTAACTGTAATGAACTAAATGTTGAAATAGCTAGGTCATAACTAAATTGCATTGTGGTTGCAATATAAAATGAGAGAGAACTTCATTCTGTTAGTGGGGTATTTGTAGCTGTTTTAAGCTACACATTTGTCACCTCACTATGTAATTGCTCTGCACTAGAATCCAGTTATTTTAAAAATAACTAAAATGAATTATTTTACTTGGTTTTGAATAATAAGAGAGTAAAGAGCTACTAAAATTTTTAACTATGATAGGTAATTGTTTGGGGATGGAACTAAAACTGCAACTAATTACTCCAAAAAGTAGCTTTCTGTGTTCTAGTAGAATGTGTGTGTATAGATATATTATAGTTCCATAAATTCTGATTCTGAATAGTCAAATCCTTAATAGAAAGGAATCTAGAATTATATTTCAAAAACTTAATTCCAAAGTCTAAGATGAGAAGAACACAGAAAGCTTCTATACTATGGATATTATACAAATAGGAGAACCTTGATAACAGGTTAAAAAGTAACCTCAGATGTGAAAACAAAGCATGCTTCCAAGACATACCCAAATCTGTTTCGATCTAGTTCTGGAAAGGATTCTAAGAAGGGAGAAGGTCAAAGCTGATGTTTTTATAAAAGGCAGAATAGAAGAGATTGTAATAAATTCAGTATCATTAAAGATGAATGGAGTAAAAACCTCAAAAAAAGAGCATTCCCATATGAGCATTTTGCATAAAAAAATCACTAAATGGAGGTCATGACATTTCATAAAGCAATTGTTTGTTTAGCACTGCATGCAGTTTTTCTTCCTAGCAATTTCTAAAATCTGTTATTCAGATAATTTACAGCATATCTGGGAGCAATGGGGGGAGTTGTCATCAACCATTAAAATTAATCTTTTAACATCCACACATACACCTGGGCCTACATCCAATCACTAGTCCCAACTAGAGCACACTCATTGAATCAGTGGAAGTGCCATAAGGATGGACTTACCAAGTTCCTGTTGATTCAATGGCTCTGCTCTAGTTGGGACTAGGAATAGGACTTGGGACACAGATGAGAACCAGCATTATGTTAGCCTCTCCTCAAACATTTCACAGATGAAGACTGGGAGACACATGGTCAAGCGATATCCAAATGTAGCCAAGACAGCAAAAGGATTAATGTGGAAGAACACATAAGCTGGGATATGCTGCAGCTGCTTACTTTTGCATGAGCCTAACGGGAAGGGCAAGACTGCCTCCTCCTCTCCGCTCCTTCCTGCTGAGTTAATGGAGTGAAAAGTACTTTCGCACTTTGAACTCATTTGCAGCAATGGAAGTAAGCTGAGGACAAGGGGGGAAAGTGAAAGTAGAAGAAAAAATAACCTAGGACATTGTAAAAACACTGAAAAAGTGGAATGACAGCGGACTGTTCCTGGTAAACTCAGATAGCTGGATGATATTTGTCATGGATTACATTAAAAAAAGTTGGAACATAAAGTATTCCACCTGCACCCCCAACCTCTACATCATTCCATATAATTGTAGGACATTTTTTTGAGAATAATATTGGGGATAGTGTTTTTCTTTGTTCTTTGTCCCCCTTCTCCTGCTATCCTCACCAGTTTTTCACTCCACTGGGGGAGTGGCAACAGTGGTAGCAGGTGGCACAAGCACAACAGACAGCCACAAGAACACAAGGAAGGGGTAGATGAATGAAAGTCTCCCACAGGTCCAGTATTCTACCTCATTTTGTGGAGAGTGTGCAGGAAAGAAAGTCTGCAGGGTGAGGGAGGGAGAGGGAGAAGGAGTGGATGCAGAGAGAGGAGACACACACACACACAGAGAGAATGTGGAGTGGGTGGCATACAAAGGAATGGAACAGAGGCCCTTTCTGCTCCACCCTCCCAACCTGCCATAGGGACAGGAAAAGGATGGGACCATGATGACGTTTATGTACAATGTTGTTGTGGTCCTGTCCTTCTCCTGCCTCCAGGCAGTGCAATCATGCCACAGTTCATTAATGGGTTTTCCCTGTCAATGACTGGAGATCACGCCACCATCCTGCAAAGTCCCTACACCTACCTTCCCTGCAAAGGCCCTGGAAGTGCAATGGCTGTGCTTCCTGCCCCAGGACAGCCTGGGACAGTGCCTGGCTGTGCTGCAGCAAGAAAAGGCATGGCCATTGCATTTCCTGGATCCCAGAGGCAGTCACTGCAGAGGGGAGCACACGTGTTGTGCTCCCCTCCTGGCAGGGCTGACGCCAGAACCCACAATGGATGTCTGCAGGACAAAGTAAGGTGTGAAAAGGGTCAGAATCTGAAGGGGAGGGAAACAGAGAGACCAGTAAGGTCTCTAAAATAGAGGAAAAAGGACCCCAGAGATGGATAGTGACACAGATATGGATGACAGTATGGAGAGGTATTTGAGAGAGGTGAGGGGGGAGGAAGAGAAAGAGCATGAAGGAGAAAGAGAAAGAGAAAAAGAGAGACTGAGCAGACAGAGAAAAAGAGAGGAGGGGATTCAAGGGTGGACTGCCCAAAAAGTAACAAGAATCATTGAGTCAGGATCTAAATGCAGGATTGTATGTAGGTTTCCTAGTCATTTTTAGCAAGTGAGAGATCCAGGTTCTAATCTCTACTGAGCCACAAAACTCATTGGTTAGCCTTGGGCCAATCACTGCCTTTCTACCTGACCTGCCACACTTACCTCACAGGTTGTGAAGATAGACGTGAAGGGAACAATGTACTATACCCCATGAAGTTCTCATTATTATTTTCAACAGTAGGTGTTATCATCACAGCTATGTGTGGTAGGTCACTAGGTAGGACTACAATAGCAATAGCAATAGTATGTGTATTTCTATACCATTTATCAGCTAAGTGCTCTCTAGGTGGTTTACAGTGGGTCAGCTACTTGCTCCCAACATGCTGGGAACTCATTTTACCAACCCATGGAAGGATGGAAGGCTAAGTCAACCTGGAGCCTGGCAGGATCAAATTCACAAAGTTGTGGGTACAATACTGGCATTTTAACCACTGTGCCACCAGGGCTCACCAACAAGACTTTGTCAGACTCAGAGGGAGGCAAAGGCAAACCTCTTCTGAACAAATCTTTCCCCAAAAAACTCTGATAATAGGATAAGTTGGAATTGACTTGGAGGCATAGAAAAACCAAGGTGCCTCTATACATTGAGACATGGAGAGAACAGTAAGCTACCACAAGATTTTTCATATTTTGAGAACTTTTTTGTACAAAATTCATTTGTGGAAAAAAAAAACAGATTTTGTGTTTTTTGCACAGAAGATAGTGCTTTGTGTAAAAGAACATCCCTGTTTTCTGCACAAAATACTAGTTTTTGTACTAGCATCTTTCAGATTGTGGGCAGTTCTCAAAAATGCACAAAAGCTCTCATAAGAGTGAAAAAATGATTTTCCCTCATGTACAATCCCAGCAGGGGAAAAATTGCACCAGTGCCATTGTCATTTGTTTTGGATAGAAAAAGTCTGAGTTCAGCCCCTGGCATTTCAAGGTACAGCTGAGAAGGACTCCTGCCTAAAACCCTGGAGAGCCCTTGTCAGTTACAGATGGGTAATACTCCTGTTTGCTTCATTTACAGATAAGGACTTTTAAAAATTCACAAGTTTCCTGACAAATTTGACAGGAAGAACTATAAAACACTCAAAAGCGGTGAAAGCAAAAGTGGCAGATTCACTCAACCAGCCAGAGAGTCTCAAATGTGCAACTCCTAATAGTTTGACTTTGCTCCCTCTGCTGAAAAGTCTAGCCTTGCCACCAATTTTTTTCTTCATGGCTGGCACATGCAGCGTGACCCCTTCCATGCTGGGAATAGGATTGAATTTGACCACTGCAGATGGTGGACAATTTTATTCAGTTTGTTTTTGTTTTTGAGAAAAGTAACAGTCACTCAACTGTGCAAAGTTCTTCACATATTTGACATTTTAAAAAGTTACCTTGATAACTTTTGCAAATAGAGGAGGGCAAACAAAGGAGAGGGCTTCCACCATCCCTACTGTCACTCAGTATAGACAATTCTGACCAGACTGGCAATGGACTGATTTGATAGAAGACAGCTTCCTTTGTTCCTGAACTGTGTTTTTTTCTTAGCCATTATGCCAGTCTACTGCTCTGTTTATTAATTTTTTATTAATAACGGTAAGTGTAAAATTTCTCCAGGTGTGAAAGACAGAACACATTGGGCTCTCTGCTGATTAAAGAAGCATGAGTTATTAATCATATACCTCATAAACAAGTAATTACTATATCCAACTGAAATATTTGTATTATTTATTCAACACCATCAGTGTAGGCTATGCTTTACAGGAGTTTTGCAAGCAAGATGGATGAGTCCCTCTCTGTTTCCCTCAGGGTCTTCATTCCATATTTCATTGACCATGGGGGTAGAAAAAGAAAGGGACAGCGTACATGGAAGAGAGATGAGTGTGAACAAAAAGCAAATACATACTCAGTTAGGCTTAGTTGGACTGTCTGTGAAGATTAAGTCGTTAGGCTAGAAAAAAATGGCTTTTACAATGAACTTGAAGAAGAAGGAACACAGCATGTATGTTAAGAAGAGAGCCTCCCACATGTAAGACAACTAGAGCTTCACACCAAAGCCTCAACACAAGAGTCTTCAGAAAGCCAACACAGCGGTGGTTTTTGAGTATTGAATTAAAACTCTGGAAAACCAAATCCCCACTTGGACATGGAAACCCACTGGGTGACCTTGAGCAAGTCACTCTCAGTCTTAGAAGAAGCCAATGGCAAACCCCTTCTGAATGAATCTTGTCAAGAAAACCCAATGACAGATTTGCCTTATGGTTGCCATAAGTTGGAAATGACTTGAAGGCACACAGCAACAGCAACAACAACAACAACAACAACAACAACAACAACAGCTTGAAAAATTTACATTTAAAGATTACAACTCCAGAATCCATGAGCAAGCACAACCAATGATCATGCTGTCTGAGAGGTAGGAAATTGCTATTGACTTTTTCCTCCTCAAGCTCTGGTTTGAGATCCTTTAAAATATACTCCTTGTTATAAAATGAAGATAATGTATGGAATGTTTATATGGAATGGAATGTTAAACTCAGATTCAAGTGGGAAAATTGATGTCTGGAAGCAGGGAGGGGGCTTTTTAATTTTTTTTTCATTAAATTTTTAATAAAAATTAATTTTTTAAAAATATACTCCTTTCTTCAGACCCTCACTTTTTGTCCAATGCAAAGGCCACTTTTAATAAATTTCCATTTGATTCTTAGTAGGGTAAACACCAACTAAAACAGTTTCTTGAAACACAAATATAGGTCTGCTTAACTTTTGAGCCCAGGTAGCTAAAGTGTGTGCTACCCTCCCTAGTAGATTTTTTAATGGTTTATCTGACTAATCTATGGGTGCATGAACTCTGCATGAACTCTGCCTGCATTAAATTACTACACTAGCCATTCCCAACTTGTTAGTTTCCCAATACATTGGATAACAGGTTCTATCACCACAGTCAGGAAATTATGGGAATTATAGTCCAGCATATCTAGGGGTCACCAGGCTGGGGGGTGGCAATCTGGGCAAATTACGTTGTTACAACTGCTACTAATCGTAGCAGTAGCAACAACAGCATTAATAGTAAATTGAATTATGCTCTTCCCTTCCTAATAAAACCACAGAGCAGCTAACAATCTGTTCAGTTTAGGTCATGTCTACCAGTCCCTGAGAAAAGCTTTACATAAGAAGAATTCTCCTTGCTCAGATGGAAGGTCCATGTAGCCTAGCATCCAATTTCTAACAGTGGACAGTCAGATGCCTCCACATAGTTTAGAAGGAGGGAACAACAGCATTTGGTCCTTCAGGGAATTGGTCTTTCATATGCAGAGCTTTGAAAAGATATTTTCTGGACCACATCTTCCTGAATCTTATAGCTAGTGGCCAAGTAGAATGGGAAATTTGGGGACTTGTAGTCCATAACTTGTAATAATTCCAAGCTCAGATCTATACACCCTTTGAATACCAAGGCTTCATCCAGATGTCATTGCTAACAGGAGTGAAAGCCCTATTCTCCATGATGTTTTGTCTTCTGAAGGCAAGATACCACATATCTAAGGGATGGAAATAAAATGTATCAAAGCAGTGGTAGGCAACACATGGAGTGGAACTACTAGAGGTTCCAGCATGTGAAAAGCTTGTCAGGTCTTGTATGAAGCTCAGTTTTGATTCAATTGAATGTGATGTTCCTGGAAATCCTCAGATACATGTGTTACTGTTGATAATATTCTCATGTCTTATAGCTTGAACTGCAGCAGAAAAAAACACAATTTTAGTGGAATATGTATCCTTGCAGCCTTAATTCTCACTAGCTCTCACTGAGTTCCATGCAACAAAGAAAATGTACAACAGCTCCACTCCCAATGGGTTACATAGATATATCAATTTGCATTTTTTTCTTCCTAAATAATTGAATGTTTGCCATTTACTTTGATAAAGGTAAGATGCCACACATTTACAGAGAAGAAAGCATTCAAGACAAAACATTCTACTATCTCTGTCAGGAAGAAACCTGGCCTTTCCACAAGGGGATTTAATGGGCAAACCGAACACACACACATGTGCATGCACATGCACAGAGAGAGAGAGAGAGAGAGAGAGCAGTAGGCCAACACTCACATTCCACATATTGTAAGGTTACAGCCAGTTAAATAGATCTCTGTTGGCTCCTCTTGAATGAGTATTCTACATTCATATAGAACAAACAATAGATAAGGGGCAGGACTGAGCACAGAAGTTGTATGGTTCCTGTTATTAAGATTTATCCCAGATGTGGCCAACACTTGGCCTTCCAGATATTCCCGATTGCAGCTAGCATCAGCCCCAGCCAGCTCATGGTGAAGGATTCTGAGAACTGCTGATCACTAGCAACTGTAGGTCCACAAGATGACCCTTCCTGGATCTTGAATTTAAAGTCCAGATAGAATTTGGGAGGGGGGGTGCAGAACTGGGAATCTTCAAGCAGAAGAAAGGTATTTAAAAAGAAATTGGAGGAACGAGATAAACAGTCATTGGATCATTCAGTGTTGTTTGGTTTTTCTTCTTGGTAAAGAAGTGCTAGACCCCTTCAGTGTGGAATAACTCTTTAATGCAGACCTGCACAACTTGGCAGTAGGTAAGGGCAGAAATTAAATAGGTTAAACTTCCTTGGGCTGCAGATAGGTTTACAGCGCCTTACTTTCCAAGTAAAGTTATAATAATGTTATAATAATGTTTTTTATTTATAAAATAGTTTATATTATAGTATAGTTAATGATTAAACTACTTTGCAAATAAACCATGTTATAAAAAAGAGAAATTAGGGAAGTTTTTGTAATGTTCAGGTGGAACTTCTTTTCCTGCAATTTGAAGCTTCTTCTGTGTCCTAGGGCCTTCCCACACTACACTGTTATAGTGCTATTATTCCACTTTCAACATCCCTGGAATTCTGGGGTTTGCAGTTTCCTGAGACCAAAGAGCCCTCTGGCTGAGAGGTCTAAATACCCCTCCCTAACTGCAAATCCCAGGATTCCACAGGATGATGAAAGTGGAATAATAGCACTATAACAGCGTAGTGTGGGAAGGTCCCTAATTTCTTAAGCAGCAGAAAACAAGCTTGCTCCATCTTTTACATGATATCCTTTCAAATAAGAGCTTCAAAAAATTCCTTTTGGTGAACTACAACCTCCCTGAACTCCAGATAACATGATTACTGACTGGGGAACTCTGGGAGTTACAGAAGAAACAATGCTTTTGAACTGTGGGTAAGCTTTTATCTCATCAGAGTAGACTCAGTGAATTATTGCTGTTGTGTGCCTTTGAGTCGCTTCCAACTTATGGTGACCCTAAGGCAAACCTATCACTGGATTTTCTGGGGCTGAGATATGCCCAAGGTCACCCAGTGGCTTTCCATGGCTGAAAATATCAAATACTGCCTCTGCTACAAACTCACTCACCTACCTCCTTTCTTAAATTTCACCCACCATCACCAACATACAACATGAGGAATGACCACATTGGCCATTTCTGCCCTACAGTGGTATAGTGCTATTATTCCACTTTCAGTATCCTGTGGAAATCTGAGGTTGTTGGTTTCCTGAGGTCGAATAGCTCAGAGAATTCTGAAGTCCCCTCTCTAAACTGCAAACCCCAGGATTCCATAGCATGTTGAAAGTGGAATAAGAGCACTGTAACAATGTAGGGAAGAAATGGCTACTGTCCTACCTTCTTGACCTGTTGTTAGGATGACTAATATACTGCAGATGTGGCAAGTTGTGATTACACAAAACCAGTAAATAGGATTATTGGAAAGACAAGAGAGCTATGCCTTAAAAAATGTAGCAGTGTAATTTGCAAAAGATTTGCAAAAGATCAAAGGGGAGGTAAACAATTTGGAGTGGCAGAAAAAAAGTATTATTTCTTAGGAAGGGGGAAGAAAATATATTTGGGGGATAAACAAGGGGAATTCCAGATGATGGGGGGTGGGGTGGAATTTATGAGGGTGCACATGAGGATAGAACTAAATTTCATTTTAAAATGCAATCTTTAAATGCAATTTAAATTTTTCCAATGCAATTTAGGAGGGATTGGGGTGACTGAGGACACTGACCTGTAATAAGCTGCTTCCCCCAGAGGGTCCCAGTTCTCCACGTAACAGTCCATGTTGGCTTGCTCAGGGAGGAAGAGACCACCTCCTTTCTTGCCCTCTCCAACCCCAGCTGGTCTTCTCCTTTCTCCAGGCACTTCTGCCCTCACTGCCCATCCAAAGGAAATACAAGGAAAAGAAGCAACTTTAGCCATCTTGCACAAGGGCAAAAGGTAGCATCAGCTCTGCTCTCTGCTGCCCCCTGGAGGGAAGGAGAAAGGAATGGCCCAGCTGCATTCATTCAAAACCATCAGCAACTTAATTGCTGCAACCTTTTTTGGCCCTCACGCTCACAAGAGATGTGGGCCACATGAAATCCTTTGGCGGGCCGCACACAGCCCATGGGCCATGTTGTGCAGGCCTGCTTTAATAAAACACTTTCAGCTGTCATAATTTATCAGAACAATAAATAGAAATGACACAGGTGATTGTCACAATATCAATCATCCCGAGATGTCTGAGTCAATGGCCCTTTCCGCACATGGGAAAGGAAACGCACAAAAACGGGACTCACTGGACTTCTTCAGCATCCGGGTGAGTCCATCAGGATGAGGAGCAGTGCGAGCTCGTTGCTCTGCACTGCTCCGGTGTCCAAAATGGCAGCTTCTGGTTGGTGGAGGCTCTCCACCAACTGGAGAAGCTCGCCAGCCTAAAGCCCACCCCTGGCAGATCTGCAGGCACACACTAGTGCGTGCCTGCAAATCTGCACCAGAGCGCGGCGACGGAGCAACATGGGGTTGCGTGCTCCATGCTTTTTAAAAACCTCTTAAAAGAGGTTTTTAAAAAGCACGCTGCGTGACCAGTTCCGGTCGCTCCAGAGCGGACTGAGGTGCAGAACTACAAAAAGTAGTCTGCCCCAGTGCACTCCACTGTGCAGAAGACCTCCGTTGGAGGTCGCTCTGCACCGTTTTTATAGGCCGGTGCGGAAAGGGCCAATGTTTAGCAGGCTCCTATACTAGCATGGTGTGTGGTTTGAGCTGTTAGAAATGCAACAACACTTAGCACTGAGGAATGCCTCACAGTGGGTAGTAATAAACAGAGCTAGCTAGCTTGAGTGACTGGAAGTGTCTTCTCTTCTTCTTTGGCTCTACCTATCCTGACCCCTCTGTGATGTAAACTGACACTCTTAGGGATGTTTCTCTGCCTCTTCTCAAGACCCTCCTCTCTTCCCAGCACTCCTTCCCTAGAATGCAGATAGACTAGATAGCACTTTCCTATCTTAGAATGGAGTTCCTATAATAAAGCCTTTTACTTTGTTTCCTTAAGCCATTGGTGTCTTCACTCCTTAGTATAGATGCTCCGCTGCAGACACATACTCTCTATCATGAGTGTTAGACTATGATCCTGGAGACCACACTGTGATTCCCCACTTGGTCATGGGACCCACTGAGTGACCTGAGGCATGTCACACATGCTCAGCCCCAGAAAACCCTGTGATAGGTTTGCAATAGAGTCACCATAAGTTGGAAATAACTTGAAGGCACACAACAATGTATTCAGTACTGTTCAATGAAATATTACAAATGTTACAGTAATACAGAGACACCCTAATGAAAGGATAAGCCAGGTCACTGCTTGTTTCATAACAATTCAAATATTCTTGTATTTTTTTAGGGAGACTTAAGCTATCTTGACAATTGAAATGAAGTGGCTGGGGTTAACCTTTCTGCTCACTTAGCTGAACATCCCCCTCCTCCTCCCCCTCACCACCAGGGTTTCACATTCTGTAAAATGTTCTCCTGTTTGAAATTGTCAAGGTCAGCTGAATGTCATCAATGAATTTAAATAATGTTATCATTCAGGAAGAAAAGGAAGAAGAAATCCCTTAATAGATCTTCCTATTTGTATGTCACAAGCTGATGACCTCAGGCTTGATTATATGACTTTTTTTTTAATGGTCATACAGCCTAATGCATCAGAGTGTACATAACTTTCCCATCTTTGCCTCTTATCTGTTCCTTTTTATAGTTTTTGGATTACATAATTAGCTGACCCATCTCATCCCACTATTATTAAGTTTGCACTGAATCAGACAGTTACAGTAATGACACAGCAATGAGCACTGAGTTGTTCTTTGTTGGTTGAAGTGGCTTCCTTTTGGGTCTTGTGCTATAAAGTACAGGGAATATAGTACAATTTATGTGTAATCTGGTGGAATCTTGATTTTATTTGATTTTTCAGCAAGATATTGTAGAAGCTCTATAATAACAATAAAAACCCCTTCAATAAATGGCTAATATCACAACTGTTTTTTTTTTTAAAGTTACATGGTAACTATTTTGTATTTCTCTTCACACTTTTGGAGTGACTCACATAAGACTAATTTTTTAAAAAGACAGTCCTTGCCTACCAGCTTACAATTCAAAAGCCAAGAC
Organism: Ctenosaura bakeri; assembly: GCA_948474755.1. Classification (NCBI taxonomy): domain Eukaryota; kingdom Metazoa; phylum Chordata; class Lepidosauria; order Squamata; family Iguanidae; genus Ctenosaura; species Ctenosaura bakeri. The sequence goes on from CAOLHI010000653.1 coordinate 696,464, forward strand.
ACAAAAGAAAAAAAGGGAAGGGAGGAAAATAAGCTAACACAGGCACAAGTTTTTAATTAGCTAGTAGATGTAATGGGAATGGAGACAGCCCAGGGAAAGGAGAAAGCAAATGGAGCTTTCTTAGCAGAATCAATTATATATATACTAGCATATATACCTGGCGTTGCCCAGGATTTTATTTTCTCATAGGTAATACTTATTAGAAATACCTTAGGAATTACCTTACCTTAGAAATTAGATGCAGTTGAAATACACAGATTTGAGATCCTGTGTCTCTAATTCACCAAACTGTGTTGTCCAGTACCTATAACTTTTTCCCATATTCTCCTATTCAATCTGTATTCAGAGTTATTAACAAACAGAGGTTGGTTTCCTGAGGGAATACACTGTCGTCCTTCTTGCTGGTAGACCTCGTCTCCATAGCAACCAGCCTGAGCTCTCTAGCTGAGGATTGAACTGCCAAACCCAGGATTCCATAGAATCTCCACAGCCAGCCAATCATATGAGGTCTTCACCTGTCTGACACAGACAGACAAACTCACAAACTCACAGACAGACTTTGACATTTATATAGTAGATATAAACTATTCTACTGCTGTGCCTGATGGAATGGCTACCATCAGATCACAATAGAGGGAGTGTATCCTGATGGAACCGGTCTCCTAGCATCACTGAAGGCACAGCCTTCTTTCACACCTCTCTCTCTGCTTCTGCCTGATGGAATGGCTGCTGGCAAGTGTAGGTTGATGGAAAGAGGACTGCCATGACCATTGGCTTCTCAGTAAAGCCAATGGGGTGGTCATTGCTTCTCATTGTGCCCTCTGCTGAAGCCACGTGGAGTTTTGTTTAAGTGAGAGCTTTGTTTAAGCCAGAAGGTCAAGGTGTGCATTTGCTGCAGAGTGTGGAAATTCATCCAGCAAAGAAAATGAGACATCCCCTCTTTCATATGGTGGAAGATCAATAATAATTGATACTACATTTCTAATCAATGCTTTATATGACTTGGCAAACTTTACAAATATCATATAACATAGATAAGTATGATCTAGGTATCACTTGTGAGGGTTTACATCTCAGAGTGTATTTTGAACTTTAAACATTTGACTTTCTTCTAGAGGTTTTAAGGGAGGGAAATATATCTCAGGATGAAGGACCAGAAAAAAGAGGGTAAGCTATCATTATCTCCTGTTCTCTGTTTACCAGACTCTATTGAGCTATAAAGTATAGTCAGGTTCTGACCTGTCAGTAATAACAAGCTTGAACAGAGAAAAGGCTGAAATTTACACAACTGAAAGAAGCTGGCGTCGACAGAGATGTGTTGTTGTTCTATGCCTTCAAGTTGTTTCTGACTTACAATCACTCTAAGGTGAACCTATCGTGGTTTGGGGGGAGGAAGATTTGTTCAGAGAGGGGTTGCCATTGCCTTCCTCTGAAGCTGAGACAGTGTGACTTGCCTATGGTCACTCAGTGGATTTCTGTGGCCAAGCAAGGATTTGAACCCTGGTCTCCAGAGTTGTAGTCCAATACTTAAACCACTCCAGCACACTGGCTCTCCAACAAAGAGGCTCACCAGGAATAATATATAGTTTCTATAGCCAATTTTGAAATATTTCCTTCTGAAAGTTGGTCCTTCTCTTATTTTTACCCATCCACAAACCTTATTGTGTCCTAAGTTAATGCTCCTCTTTCTTCTTCAGGATTGCCATATTCTATATTCCTAAATCTGGGCATCTTAATTTGTTTGCGCAAATTGTTTAATCAGTATAGAAATGCTACCTTTCTTTTGCAACAACAACAAAAAACACTTATTAAAAAAAATTAAAAGTTTTATAAAGCCACTTATCTGCACTCAAGTGCATGGAACCAGTGGTTTAGTGGTAAACTTTGAACTCCTGGGTCCATCTTGATAGCCCCAGTAGCCACACCCTGAAGGAGATTCCAAACATTCAGGCAGGTCTGTACATCCATGTCAGCAAACCAGTGCTGACATGTTTTTATCTCCAACAGAAGCCAGTTTTTTTTCTAAAGCTAAGGATTCATTATCACTAATGCAAAAACAAAGCCATTCCAAAATACATGGAATTAGTGATTATGCATCCCTCATACCACAATATGTTGCTTTTGGAAAAATTCATCCCTCCCCCATCTTCTTTGAGTATTTCAGCTAAACTCAGAGACAAAAGGGTAGCCTGAGTAGGCTGTCAGATGATACCTTTGGCCCCGATAATAAAAAGTCCCAGCAGGCTGACATCTTGCCTCCTGACTTCCCACTGAAGAAAGCATAAAGTTTCTTCTTGTCTTTGATGACTAGACTTGGCTGGAAGGGGACAGATCTGGTAACTGGCTTAATTTGACACATTTAATTCAACTTGTGGTGTTTTCTGTATGAGGGATTTGGGGCTAGAAATTCAAATCACCCTTAATCTTTCCTCTTAAGGTGCAGTTTTGGCCATTAAATATATGCAGATACTTTCTCTCTTGGTCTCCATTATTTTCCAAGGGTACATTTCACTTCTACTCCAACTGAAGAAAAAAAAAACATTTCAAAAAGAACTATCTGTCTCTCAGACGAATGAATTATGGCTTTATTTTCATGTTTCTATGAAAATCTTTGCTTTACGCACACATTAGTATTTGATATAACTTTACTGTTAGCCTGCAAAAACAAACCATCAGAGGGTAGGATCATTTCCCCTAAAACAACTGGGCAGAATATGAGCTGCACATTTTGCCTAATATAACTTGTTTTTATATGGAGTCTGAGGATCTGCTTTTAAAAAGAGAAGACCAGATAATAAGCCAATGAGTGGCATGGCCAGAACGTAGGCAAAACTTCACTACTGGGCCATATGGGAATTGAATATCAGTTGAGTTTGTTTGTCTTACAAGCTTGGTGTTGCCTCCATGCCACCAGACTCTATCTTCTCTATCCCTTTGGGCCTTCGGGGTCTGAGTCTCAGGAAAATTGGCAAGCATTATGGAATTTTAATGAGTGGGGTCCAAGAGTAAGGATGACTTACAGGGAGAATAGATATTTCCTTCTTCATTCATCCTCTGTGTGACTTGGGTGAAATTTGATCTATAGACTTCCCAGTTTCCGGCTCTTTCTATCTATAATAAATGTGTGGGCTGTTGCATTTTAATTTATAATTCTATTTTTAATAGAATAGTTTTCATATAATAGTTTTCCTTTTAACAGCTCATATGTAATATACACTGGCCATCCTTCACACTGTTACTCTTTTCCTTCAAGACTTCTGTCCCTGCTGTACCAAAGTGCTTAACAAAAAAGGAAAACCAAGACAGTAATAGTTTTTAAAAAATCAGAGTGAAAAAAATAGAGAATTCTTTTGAACAGCTTATCCTTAAAATGTGTCATATGGCAGAACTCACCTAATTTTCAAAAGAAGGAAGAAAGGAAGGAAAGAGGGTTCTGAACATGTTTATTTATGGGGGGAAAACAGTCTTAACAAATGACTGTGGTGGTAAGCAATGGCACAGTTTCAGTAGATGATGGAATCTAAGGCCCTTTTCGCATGGCATTTGCCATGCGAAAGAGGGCTTGGAGACTTGCATGACTGCAAGGAGCAATCTGCATGACGCCCTCGCATTTGTGCAAGGTTCCAGGGGCTAGCAGGCAACAACTGTGCACCTTTGCATTTTTGGCTTTCAGCCAAAAATGCTGCGCTGTCACTCATTGCTCCCGGGCACCGTGTGCATTTACCTGGCATACGGAGCCTTGGGATCCGGGCCAGTTGCGCTTCCCAGGCTGCACTGTGAAAGGAAGACGCGGGGCTCTCGCTCAAGCAGGAAGCTTGTGCAGAGCTGAAGAAACAGGGAAGCGAGAGCCTGTCACAAGAAGCTGCTTGCGCAACCACCACACCCCAGTGCCAAGAAAAGTTAGGATGCGGAAAGGGTCTAAGATGTGGACTTACTGTAACCATGGTCTGCGGACCAGAAACGTGTTGTAATGTTATATGTTCCCTCCCCTTTTCTTCTGTCTTGCTCCATGCACATGCTACACAGGATGTTAATACTGAGTCCTGGAAAACTCTGGCTTACTATGCCAGCCAAACCCTTCCAAAGTCTACAGGAGTACACAGTGACAGTTGACACAGGTGCCTATACCAGGTGTTGTTTTATTGTAATGATATATGCTGCATGTGTGTTTGAGTGTGTATGGCTTATACATACAGGCCAAGATAGCTACATTGTTGTGTATTTGAGAAAGCAGAAACACTTTTCATTCTTTCTTTGCCAGAACTTGAAAACCAAAAACATTTCTGCTGTCAGATATGGTTCTGTTGTCATGTAATTCTGGTGGATGTTTCAGAATCCGATGTCAACAGAAGAAGAGGGCCATCAAAGAGGTCTTTGGCTGAATGTCGCCATTAAGTCTGATCACCTGCTGAAGCAAGGGTGCAAGTTGCCTGTGTGCAGTTGGAGTCAGAATGATCCTAAAAGCACATTTAGTAAGGATTACCTAATGTGGACTCTGCAAATAGCTCTGTTCGAGCGGGACAACTTTCCTAAGTCACAAGGTAAATTCTAATTGGAACAAATGTTTTTAACATAACAGGTTCATTGATGGATTTTATAAACTTGCGAGGTACTATTCATCATAATTCGGGGAAACTTCTTTTTTAGACTGTAGCTCCCAGAATTTCCAGCCATCCTTGTTGGCTGGGATCATCTTTTGAGTTGCAGTTCAAAAAATAGTGTTTCCAAGGTCTGCTCTTGACTCCTCATGCTCACTATTAGACTGACTTCTCTCTGCAGAGAGGCTCTGTTAGTCATCACTCCCCTTGCAGAAGTCAAGAGGTTTATCGCAGTTAGACCAGAGAGAACAAATTCAAGGTGTGCAGTTGCTGTTCCCTGAGGGAAATGAAACATTCTCCAATCACATTCCTACAGGATCAATAATAATTTATATTATACATCTTGATACAAACTATGTGAGGGATCAATAGTACCCCACAGGCTGACAAAACCCTTTTTGTAAACATGAATTTTTAAATTATTTTTTGGTCTATTTTCAGAACAGATAAAATATTGTGGGTTTTTTCATCCTTCACATTCTTTTCCCAGAAGAAAGGAAAAGAGCAGGTTGTATACTAAATATCTGTATAAACAACGAAAAACTAACAAGTCAAACAACTTTTCCCCCTCCGTGCAATTTTTACTCATGTGTTTTCAGATTTTTCAGTTATCCTAGTGAGAATAAACATGTTCCAAAGCTTGGACAAAAGTTACCCCTTTGGACTGCTATTCCAACAGTTTCTGAGAAGCATGGTGACCAGTAAGTAACTTTGAGTTTCTGAATCACCATTTTGAAGAATACTCAGACTATATAGTGGTGGGTGACTTACATAAAGGCTCTGTGATCTCTTTTTCTTTTTTCTTTTTTTAACAGGGTCAGGGTACATTTGAGTTTGTCTAAAGTTCTTCTACATTGGAACTGGTATTTCCTCTCCCTGAAAGGGAAATATAGAGACTAGAGCCAGGGGTGGGAAATGGCAACCAGCTGAGGTCCTTGTTTTCTCCCTGCAGGTCTCAGTTGGCTAGATGGCATAGCGCAGTGGTGGCTTTCATGTCACTGGAGCAGTGAATCCTCTCCAGATTTTAATCCAGACCTTAAAGGAACTCTCCAAGGTACTGAAGTCTAATCCCTAAATATGTTCAGCACCATGGAGAGTTCCTTTACACTTAACAAATAAGGTGAATTCACTGTCCCATAGATATTGGACCCACCAATCTCCACTAACATAGTGAGCTGTGGCCACATCTTCTGAAGAGCACAAGTTAGTTCTTCTACCCATGGTTCTTCTGGGAACTTGGTTTTGCTCCTCTTCTTGCACTCTTCTTGGGAGGGGGAATAAGAACCTCCTGCCAGCCTGTCCCCATTGATGAATACAGAAGAGCAAAACAAAGAAGGGACTCTCCCACCATATACAGTAACAATTTCCTTGACCTGGCCTTCAGAAAAAGGGTAGGGTCTGTGAAGGGAGGAGTGTGCTCCGAGACCATGATGGGCTGGATAGGCAATCTTCACAGGTTGGATAAAGCCCATGAGTTAGAGCAAACCATTGAAATGTTTACAACCGATGTTGCATTATCAGTGGTGTAATTGGAATGAATGTTCTAGGGCTCTTAGGCACACACACAGAGTCATGTGATAGTCCCTGGGTAGAAGGAGCAGCAGATCTCCCTACAACCTCATCCTCTTCAGGTGTTGATAGCATCTGCCATCTCTGTGTCCAATTCTCCTGCTAAGAAGTGAACAAAGATAAGATGGCCTGTTGGGTTCATGGCCATCTGTCTTTCATTTGAGCCTGATAGAAGTCCCAGGGAGGTCTCTCCTCCATTCTTCAGTGCTGCTACTAGTCTCTGAATGATGAAACTTGCACAAGTGCACAAAGGGATCCCTGTTTTTCAAATTGTGCTGGGCCCCCAACCACTGTAGTCCTGCCTGGGATACAACAACAACACAGCAAAAAGAGTGAGACATACTCCTCATAATGAAACCATTGAGGAACAACTAAATACACAGAACAGATCGACTGGTGCAGCTCCACTGAAATGGTGAGGTGTAAAAAAAAAAAGATTGACTTTGTGCTGAAAAGATTAAACAGGCTATACTTGTGTGTGCCAAAATGGTGTGTGTCTTTGTGTGTGTGTGTGTGTGTGTGTGGAGAGAGAGAGAGAGAGAGAGTGGTGGTGGTCCCCCTTACTGCCAGTGCTGGCCTTGACCATTATTAGCATGCCTTCCCCAGCAAGTTTCCAGCAAATTACTGCTGCTCCTAAGGGTGAAAAAGTCCTCCAATTTTTCTTTTTAAAACCAGATTTTCCTCATTATTAATTTTTTTAAAAAATGTGGGGACTGTGAGCTTTCATGGTGTGGCTTTACTCATTCATATGAACTGTACAAGTACACTGTGAGGTCTTTGTGCTGTTTGAAGTTGTGACTAATTTTACTTTTGAACTCTTCTTTTGGTGCAGGAAAGTGGGCTTGCCACTTGGAAAGCCTTCGTCTCACCAACCCCCACATTTCATAAAACAAGGATTAAACTGGGATCTCCAAAGGGAAAGAGGAAACTGAATGTCAGAGTTTAAATTGCATTGACTTTGACAAGTACAAATGGGCAAAATCATCGCATCCGTGACAGTCATTCACAGGCTTCTAGTGGAAGCTGTATTGGGAAGAAAGGACCTTACACCAGGGATTGTACAGCATGCAGATTCCTTTAGAAATCTTGTTCTGCTCAGAATCCTTCCTTTTAAAAGCAGAACACTTCTTGTTTGTATTTTTTTAAAACAGAGCTTTAAAGTAAGATGGGATATTCAGAGGTAAGAAGTGAAACATTACGAGATTGGAACAGAGGCAGCATCTCACTGGATTTTTTTCCAGCCCCTCAACAGCCTGAACCTTTTGGTAAGTGTTAAACAGAATTGATGCACCGTTATTTGTTTTGTTAACTTAACTGCGGTCAAGTCCACTTTGATTTATGGCAACCCTACAAATGAGAGCCCTCGAAGTCACCCTATCATCAAGAAGCTACGCAAGCAAACAGCTGTACCTTTTACCCCCAACCACAACTTCCCATATACAGCCTGAACCTAAAGTCAGGAGAGGAAAGGTTTGGAGGAGAGAGCAGGAATGGGGAAAGCACATTTCTCTCCTAAGAATCTAGACTAATTAATCATATTGATATTATAATTGGGTATAAATATAGAGCAAGTATGGTGTAGTGGCATGAGCATTGGACTAGGACTCTGGGAGACCAGGGTTAAAATCCCCACTCAACTGGAAAACCCACCAAGTGACCCTGAGCAAGTCACACTCTCTCAGCTTCATAGGAAGGCAAAGGCAAATGTTACAGTCATCTGTAAGGTTCACCTTACAGTCAGCATAAATCAGAAACAACTTGAAGGTACACAGCAGCAGTGGTGAATCCACTGGCCATCCTGATAAATTAAGGACACTCCTGAGTTATTTAAAATATTGTAGAGATATGATGCATTTCAATAATTTACATTGTTTGGACAGTGGTGTATTCATTTTCTGATCCCCAAAGAGAATTGTACTATATTGTGGGGTATAAAAATGTCCCATATGCAGAATTAAGTATTTTCTATCCAGAATCACAAAACACAAGGTGGAATAAAAAGGAATTAATAGCACGGGGAAGCAGGGAGGAAGGGGCAGAATCTTGACCTTCACAGTAGGCTCAAGCAAAAGCAAATAGCTGCAACCTCTCCTAGCTTGTGTGCTCTTCCTCATTAATAACCTTTGCCATCTTGACCACATCCTGATGTTGTTTGGACAAATGGGTCCCGGTTTTCATCTGACAAAAGTTGAAGGCTATGTTATTTCTCAGAATCCTAGCTCAGTGCTCAAGCCACTGTACCATGCTGACTCTCACACTTTTTGTACTCTAATTTCCTGACCTTGATACATTCCAGTGTTTCCACAGTGGAAGAATTTGGATTTCCTGCAGTGGTCCCAAACTAATAGATTTGTTGCCTCCTTTTGGTATTATCCCTATGCACAGCGAGTGGCTTGAATGCAGGGACATTGTCTACAGCAATGCAGGTAAAAATATTTTATAATGATCTAGAGTGCTGGTTTACTTCTGTGTACCTTCGGAAAAAAAAAAGTGTTTCTGGGGAGAAAATGTCTCATTGCAGTTCACAACAATTAAAAGTCTAAGTAGAAATGTTGGATTTGGAGATTATTATCAAGCTGCTGATAACAATTAGCATTTCTGTTGCAACATATTAGAAGACTGCTGTCCCACTACTGTCTGATTTTTTTTTTTTTTGAAAAAGGATTTGGGATGTGGCTAGTATAATAAATTTGGGCCATTATATAAAGACCAGAGAGAATCAAAAGCTTGGAAATACATATATTGATGTTACTCCACCAGGAAACCCTGTCTCGGGGTCTCCAATTTTAATATTAAATATGATTTCATGTGCCTGAGAGGTTTGCCTGGATAGGCATGTAGGCAGCAATGGTCGAACGATCGAAAACCAGGTCAGGCCAGTAAAATCCCCAGTCACGTAGCCCCAGGAGACCTCAAGCTGTGCAAACCCACAATAAACAAAGGGTCCTCAGCCCCTGAGAAGCCCACTTGAGAGGATTAGCGTGTTTGCCCCAAGTTGAGCAAATATCCCATCAGGCAAGGACCATTTACATGAAGTCACACCACAACCCAATGCAGCCGAAGATCCTGAGACTTGGGCAACACCTTGTATCTCATCACGCAAACGAAGTTGCCATTGTGGAGCTTCTTTCTTGTTGCAAGACCCATTGTTCTCCCAGAGAAAGGATTAGCCCTCCAGGTACTTCTTCCCCTACAAATAGTCCCAGGTTTTGAGCGGTTCTTTGGATCACTCCCGGTCATCCCAGCTGACCGTTTCTCCGTCCGTTGAGTAATCCGCTTAGCCCTCTCCGTGCTGAGCTCCACTTCTTCGCTGTTTTTCCCAGACCAAGGACTTCAGGATTTACCCCAGCTACAACCCCTTCAATATTCCCCTATCCAATTTCCTCTCTTTTGCTTCTTAATAGGTCTTGAGTGAGTGTGCGAGTGATTGCGTTGGTGCGTGAGACTTTCATTCAATAAAATCATTTATTGGACTTCTTTGTTTGGTTTTTGGCTTGGCCTGACCCCGTAAAAACTGGGTAAAAAGACCCTGCTAAGTTACCCTGTCTCTCACATTGCTATTGCTCATGTTCTGGCTAGTTTCCATTCCCTATCACATGGAGCACATTGAGGTGTCCCCCAAGGGACCCCAGAAATCAGGGTAACAATTGAGAAAGTACTCTTGTCACATTTTGAAACAATACATTTCAAGACAGTATTTGAATTCACCTTTTGATTTAATTTGTTTGAATTTAAAATTCATTTATTAGAATGATTATATATTTTGTATCATTGTATTAATTTGTGTATTGCCAATGTCAACAACAACAATACCTTTATTAAAATGTTCTTGTGTGTATATTTCATCTTCAACTTATCCCTAGGCCCAACTCATTTCAAACCCTGTTCATCAGAGAGAGAAAACAAAGAAACAGAGGGAAGTATACTCAATGTATACTCAGTGTCTGGTTTTATTATTTCTTCTAATAAATTTGATTTCCAGTTTGTAGGAAGAAGGGGAAAAAGACAGGGAAAACTTCAGAAAATATATTCTTGGAACCCTACTGCTCTCTTGGCTTTGGTGGACCTAAGCTTTTTCCACTGTTGCTATTCCCACCCCCCACTGCACAAACTTGTCCTGCTGAGATGTAAGCTACATGAGAATGTAGCTCATTATAATTCCCTCCACCCCACTACCACCCTGGGCACCTGAATACCTAGTCCAGAAGGAGACGGTGTCATCTGAAGCTGAATACAGCATTGGTAATGACTGCCTTATCATAACACTTTCTAGTTCCGCCATTCCATCTCAATTGTTTGAAAAAGAAAGCTAATACAAACTTGGAACAAAGAAGCAGGTATTCACCTAGGTGCTTTAAAGACACAGGTGTTAAAGAAAAAAAGAAAGGAGAAAAAAGCAATTATTTTTTGTCTTCCAGTCACTAATATTGCAATGTAGTCTGATGGCCAGTGTAGAATTTCTTGTGCTTTCTTGTCTTGTGTATTCAGTTTAGGGAATAATTTGCAGCTGCCTGATTAAAAATATTGGAAGGTTGAATCTTTCTAGGAAGAGCAGCACAAGGGGAGGAAATTGGGTGAACTCATAACCAGAAAAATCTTTAAAAAGGAAAGAATATATTGCAACAAGCTCATGGGAAATCTAATTGAAAAATTATGCAATAGTTGCATTAATACATTAATATTATATTACAATGTAACTCTTATGCAGTTTTGCAATTAGATTATAGCTGTCTTCAGACTACAGAATTTTACCTGATTAATCACCTACCCTTTAACCAATTGATTACTTAATGTAAACAAATTTGCATCTAACTAGAATTTCAAGATGGGTGCCTTTTGAGATATTTAAGGCATGCTACAATTACTTATAGAGAACCAGCATGGAGAAGTGGTTTGAGCACTGGCCTACTACACTGGAGACCAGGGTCTGATTTCCCGCTTGGTCATAGAAACCCACTGGGTGATCTTGGGTACATCACACACACTCACCCCCAGAAAACCCTGCAATAGGGTCACTTTAGGGTTGCCATAAATCAGATTGACTTGAAGGCACACAAAAAGAAGAAGAGTACTTATAACTCAATGAAGAAACAAAACTGTTAGTAGGAGATGTTGTATGTAACTATATGTGTTTGATTTCCTGTCTGAGTAATGCAGCAGAAACAAAACAGCATCCATAATAACACATGTCCTTAGCCTGACCTCACCAACTAAAATTGCCCCACATGAAGGGTGGTCATCTCATCTGCTCATGAAACCACTTAATGCTTTGAGTTATCAACCTCAGTCCAGCTACAGTTAAGTATTACTATATTCCCTTGAATCCTGTGGTGGATGGAGCTTTGTGGCAATGTTCTTTGAAAGCTGATGGCCCTAGTAATTGCAGCTGCCTCCAGGCAGAGGTGGGAATGACCTAACTGATCCTATGGAAGCTTCAATCAATCAATATGGACTATTTTAAGTTCCATCAGGAATAGCAAACGTGAGCCTCCAGATGTTGCTGGACTGCACCTGTATTACCCCTCACCATTGCCTGTGTTGTCTAGACCTGATTGGAGCGGAAGTCCTAAGGGCACATATTCTAAGACCCTTTCCTCATGAGGACAGTGTTCCAGCATGGGGATACGAGAGGAGTGGGACCACAATGATGCTTCAGCATGATGTCGTTGTGGTCCTGCCCTTTTTGCATCACCAGCCAGTGCAATCATGGACTATATTGTTGATGGGAGAACTCTGTCAATGATCCCCGACTGCATAAGCCTTCCATTGCAGCCAGCCATGCAGAAGGGCTGGATGCACAATCAACATGCTTCCTCCCTTATAGCAGCATAAGAAAAAGACCAGCTGCAGTCCAGAAGGACAGAGTGTGTCCTTGTGCTCTCTTCTACAGGCAGCTGGTTGCATGCAGAGAGCAGCTTTGGGAGCACACTTCCATCTCAGCAGAGGCACTGCCAGGATTGTAACAGGATGATGCACAAGAGTGCCGTCATGCAGAAAGGCCCTAAACTACAGGTTCCCAGTCTTGAGTGGGAAGATGCTTTTGAAACTCAGTACCCAGAAGCACAAGTTGGCATGGCAAGTGATTAGAGGTTTTCAGAGTTGTAAGCCAAAATCATCTGCGGAACCAAGCTTAGAAACAAAGGAATAAAGGTTTTATAATGCAGTCCCTTCCTTGTTTTGGGGCAGCTTCCATGCCCTGAAGACTAGTTTTCAGGGTCTGAGGCATAAGCAGCAAGGGCTGACTGGTACAGGCGCCGGGGCTGGGCCAAGGGATGGGTGCTAGATCAGAAAGCCAAGGGTCAGGGCACAACAAGAGTCTAAGACAACAGGACCTTTCCTGGCAGCAGGTGTACGTGGGCTTAGAGGCAGGTGCAGAAGTCAAGCTGAGGTCCAAGTCCAGGTTAGCAGGATCAAGAGCACTGGAGAGTTAGGAAAGACAACAGGCAGCACTGGAGACCATGTTGCTTTAGTGAAGGCTGCAGAGTAACCCCAGTCCTTCAATAGCTGGCTGCTGGCTGCTCCAGCTGCCCTGCATCAGAGCAGCTAGCTGGGTCTGAGGTGCAGAGCAGGATCCTGCAAGGAACAGTGCCAAGGCCCAGACCTTTGCAAGCAGAATCCTGCAAGAACTTAGTCACAGACCCAAACCCTTACAGTTCTGTTTTTAGATCACCACTTGGCACACAAGTATAATATGGTTAACACAAATTCTGTTTATTGACTCAGAAGAGGACAAAGCAAATCTCATGATTTTACAGAACTAGAACTACACTATTGGATTGTTCTGTTACAGGCTTTTTCATGGTGCAGACCTTATGCCACAGGGTTGACTCAATATAAGGCCACTACTTACATTCCTATGACCCACTATCTTATTCCATTGTCTTTGGAGAGAGACTCATAGCTGACTTTAACTGGCTCCACTTGGAACACCATTTATAGTTCTGACTGCTGCATCTCCAAACAGGATATTGTTTAAAAACTGGGGAAGGGGATGGTGCTGCAAAGGGCAAAGCAAAATGGGTTCAGGGGGCTGGAGCACCTTTCCTTCAAAAAAGATATGTAGTTTAGGGTAAAGCGGCCAAGGTGTGGCCTATGGACAATAAGCCTTCTATGTGCTGTAATTAAAAAAATGGGAAAAGTGGGAAAAAAGTATTTTCCTGTTCCTGGAAGCATCCCAAGAGGGCTGATTTTTACTTAGAGGAGAAGGAAAGAAAGAAAGAAAGAAAGAAAGAAAGAAAGAAAGAAAGAAAGAAAGAAAGAAAGAAAGAACCAAAGGTGGACTTCTGCCTGATTTGAGGTTTTTGTTTTTGTTTTAGTTGTAAACATTTCCTACCCTGCTATAGCCCACAGTGAGTCCTGGGGAAGAACAACTGTCCTCCTTTGGACACAATTAAAAGTGCTGGTTATGACCTATAAAACCATATACCTCAGTAGACAAAGCATCTGACAAAGGAGCTCTTTTTCACAAAGTCATTTTATTCCTGCCCAGTCTCCCCTTTTTCTCAATCTAGCTAGAAGGTTTTTAGTAGCATCAGCATTGGGACGACGGAGAAGGAGGACTGGGGAAACATAAATTTTCAGTGTCAGGTTGCAGAAGTATGTCTACAATAAACAATAAAGCATTGTTTACTACAGGTGGGGAAAGGTGGGGTTCTACTGTAGCTGTGTGTACCGCCTCTAATAGGCAAGGTAACAACAGCTCCTTCTAGAATTTGTTACTGAGCATACACGAAATACAAAAAAAAGAAGAACACATAAGCCTGCCTTATCTGCTTCCCGCCCCCCAGTATGTTAGAAAATGAATTAACATAGATCTATAAATTTTACCACCAAAATAGAAATTATAAGAGGTAGAGGTTGGCAAAATTTAAAAAAAAAATGTTCATGGAGGCATTTTGGCAGATACTTGAAAATGTTTTTGTTTACTTATTCAAGGCATATTTGACCTGGTTGTTTCATTTCACGTGTTTATATTGTTCGTTTTGGATAAAAAGCTTGAGGAAATTTATTTAACTGCTCTCTTTTTTAGTGGTATAGGAACCTCTCTCAATTTTTCCATGTTATTTCTGCCTCTCGTACCTAAGTTTTTGTTAAAGAAGTAATGCCCAGGAACAAATCTACTTTATTAACTGAGGAACACCTGTATGGTTTAGGTTCAGACTACCTGAAGGCCTTTATCTCCCCATATGACTCTTACAATCTTTGGAGATGGTTCTTTCTCCATCCTACCACCATCACACTAGCATGTGAGGAAGATACAGAAGAGAGCCTTCTTGGTGGCTGCCTCTAGCCTACAGAATTCTCTTCAGAGGGAATATCAACTGTATCCCTCTCCGCTGTCTTTCCACCAGCAAGCAAAGACCTTCTTATTTAAACAGCCCTTCAGCCTTTAAGTAAGGGGCAGAAGAAGGTGTGATGTCTCTGTTGTTGTTTTTTAAAATACCTAATATGTTTTTAATGCATTTTAACTATTTTATATTAATATTTTAATTGGATTGTTGTTTAATGCATTTACAATTTTTATACTAAAGATCTATTTTATTTTACCCTACAATGTACATCCCTTTGGGTCCCATATTGGGAGAAAAGTGGAATAGTAAATAAATAAATAAATCTGCAACAAGGTCAAAGGTTAGAGAGTGAGCACATACAGGCCATATAGAGTGTGTTTAAATCATAGTTTTAAAAATTTGGTTCTTGGATGATGGATCCCAGAATCCTCAGCAGCATGGCTATTGGTTAACAGGGGAAGCCTGGGACCAATTTTAAAAAAGTAACTTTCCAAAGCTTTGCATTGGAACCTTTGTGATTGTGGGCACCAGTTGCTTGATAGTCATTCACTTTTCCTGGGATCAAAGAGGGCATTTTAAAGGCCCTTACACGAAGCACTGAGTCCCAGACTTTAAATGAAAATTAAGAGGTACAAGGACATCTTGATTGTGAAGATTATTCTGGTGATTTATTTCATAATTATTCACAGCACCCAGCATGAAGTCTTTGGGTATTTTTTAATCAATCATGTTTATTAATGCTATTAATTTTCAAACAGCCTCCTGAAAGACAGTATAATGTGGTTAGAAAACATAAGCACAAAGCAGAAATTGCTCTAAACTGAGAGGAAATTAAACAGGCTTACATGCAGAAGTACTAGCTAGGTAGCAGATAGTTAACTACTGTGTCTGAGAGTTAAATCTAGACCAAGCTTGGATAAAGTATAGCCTCTGGGCTGCATGCAATCTGCTGGGTTGTTTCTGGGCCAAGCAGGCCTCTCTAAACCACTTTGTCTAGTTTATAAAAAGGGTGGATTGCCTCTCTTGGGAGTCCCCAAGAACACCACTCCACCTTGTAAAATGAGCCCCAGCACTCTCTATGCTGTGTTGGACTGCCCCTACCCCCCAACCTTTATTTAAAAGTTAGAAGTGGGTCAGAGGCTTTCCACACTACAAAATTATAGTGCTACTATTCCATTTAATGTGCCATGGTTCCATCCTATGAAATCCTGGAATCTGTAGATTGGGGAGAGGCATGTAAAATCCTCAACCAGAGAGTTCTAGTGACTCATCTAAGTACAAACCCCAGGATTCCTCAGGATGCAGCCATTGCAGCTAAAGTGGGATCAAAGCTTGAAAGGCCTCCTTGTTTCAGGTATTTGGGAGTGGTATATTTTTAGAGTGAGAACCAGCATGGTGTAGTGGTTTGAGCACTGGGTTATGACCCCGGAGACTAGGGCCATTTCCGCACTACAGTGTTAAAGTGCTGCTATTCCACTTTCAAAGCCCTGTGGAATTCTGGGGTTTGTAGTTTACTGAGACCAAAGAGCTCTTTGGCTGAGAATTCAAAGTGCCCTTCCCTAAATTACAAATCCCAGAATTCCATAGAAGGTTGATAGTGGAATAGCAGCACTTTAACACTGTAGTGCAGAAATTGTCTAGGATTTGATTCCCCACTTGGCCATGGAAACCTGCTGGGTGACCTTGGGTGCATCACACACTCCCAGCCCCAGAGAACCCTGTGACAAGTTTGCTTTAGGGTTGCCATATGTCAGAAACAACATGAAGGCATAGAACAACAAATGTTTTTAGATGTTCATCTGGCCCTTGGAGGTCCATAGGAAGATAAAATTGATTCTGAGGCCCCTGGAACCTGCCCATTCCTGTTCTAGATGATTACCTGTTAGACTTTCTACAGAAAGGGGTATTCCAGAACTTTGATTGTGCTTTAGTGTAATTACTCTGAAAAGCCAAAGTGGGAACTTTGTGGTATGCATGGCAGCATGGGATGCATAGCAGCATCTTCACATGTGCATTTTGATGCCTTTTCTTCTTTCTGCCACACAGCATGGGAAAATAAGAATGACAGCACAAGCCTCTGAATACCTGCTCAGGTGCAAGTCCCTGGGAGTTCAATGAGGCCCCCTTCCAGGTAAGAATTACATTTACAGACAGCAACATTGTTGTCTTTTAATAAAACCTCCCCTAGCCTGGCACCTTCCAGATGTTTACTGCCATTGTTCTTGACTATCTGTTATGCTAGCTGGGTCCAATCAGAGCTTGGAAGTAACATATTTAAAGCAACATCATTATTTATTAAGGTTTGTGCTTATCGTTATGAGGGCCAACAGTATTACATTTAAAGGTTATAATGAAACATTGTCACCATTAGGGGCTGGGGGCCATTACAATTATTATTTACTTGTTGTTGCAGAAACAGCCCTTGGGTTGAAGGTGGTAGCCATCTTTCGTGATCCTTTCTATAAAAAAGAAAAATTAACAGTGGGAGTAGCATGTTAATAACACATCACATTATGAATTACTTGTATTATAAAAATTAATGTCCTATGAATATTGCTTTTTAATGTAACATTCCCAAGCTCTGGAGAACACTACATTGGAGAAGAGTGCTTTAGAAGTAGAGAAGACTCAGCAGTAGCATCCCATTTCTCATTGACCAAGCGATATTTATTTATTTATTTTCCCACCTTTCTCCCAATATAGGATTCAAAGCGGCTGGATTCAGCAAATCCCATTAAGGAAAAGAGAATAAGTTGTCATCTGTGAAAGGCAAAATATTTTGCTCCTTTAACAGGACCACAGGAGTGTACATTACTGTCAGGGAGTAAATTTGGCTTACTTTACTGATATGAGATTTATTATAAAATGAAAACTTTGAGACTAGGCATAAGTCACATTGTTTCCTCCTTGCTCTGTGCCCCATTTCCTTCTGGGGCTAGGTTGGAATACTGTTGAGGATATTTCCATGGGTCTTATGATCATGGCAAGCAGCAAACACAGTTTGGCCTTGAGGTTATAGCATGGCTTTGTGCCTATTACAGGCAGCAGTGTGTGGCTTGTTCTTCTAAATGTTCGAGGAAAACATTTGCAGTTTTCATATTGCAGAGGCAACAAAAGAAAACCTGGTATTCTGGACATTAGAGGTGTACATGCTGGAGTGTAGAAGTGGAGAACATGTTAGACTGCAATTTGTATCTTCCCCAACATGGATAACTAATGGAAAGGGATGATGGGAGCTGTAGTCCAGCATCTGGAGGGCTGCAATATATGGCACAGCCAACCCCTGCTATATTATCTCCATGATACTAAAGCAATGAAGGAAGGAACATTTGGCTATAGGGACACAGCCAGATGGCTCTCCACCACTCCTCATCAGCATAAGAAAGTTTAGATTTGAAGAGGTTGGGTGTTGTTGCACAAGAGAGGTAGTGAATTCCTTCTTCCACAATGACACACACACACACACACACACACACATATATATCTGTGTGTGTCACACACACATATATCTATATCCCCCTCTCTATATATATGTATATGAGAATGAGTATGTCATTAACAGGAAGCCAGTTCCTGTAGAACCTGATTGAACAGATAGTGGGACAAAAATGAGTGGGCACATAATTCTACAATGGCTCTCCCCCATGCCCTTCAGCTTTCTCCATTTGTGTGTTTAACCTGAGAGATCCTTCTCTCCTGTTCTTCTATTTTTACGCTAGTAGCAGGACTGAGAATTTACATTTGTCTGACAGGTGTTAATACTTATTGGGACAAGGTGTTTTTGCAGGCAATACAACCAATTATAATATGTAAGGAAACTTTGAGATTGGTACTGATTATTCATTTTGGTGAAGTTCCTTGTAACATCGTTTAAAGGTCGTGTTTTCTCAATTTGTACTCGGTGATGTCAACCTTTATGTATTCCTCAACTCTCTCTGGATTAAGCCAAGCTGCACTCTGCATGCCAAATTTGAAGTCATCCATAATCCAAACAGGCTGTGATTAAAAATTACAGTGCTGATATCCTAAACTAGATTTTAATAGCTATTCTGATAAGTAAAAAGTCGTGTTATTGGATTATCAGCTTTGAATTAATTTTCACTATCTTTCTCTCTTTTAATTGTTTCTCCCCACCCCTCAGAAAATACCACTTCCTCTTCGAACTCCAGAAAATCTAATGAACATTAGTAGAAAATAAATACTTGTGCAAAGGCTTGCAAAGTTAGCAATTGCTCTGAACTAATTAAATCTATATCCAGTACTGCGTTAAAGGACAGAAATTGTCAGATGCAAAAATTAAAAATGCTCATGCTTACCTGGCATTATGGAAAACTTATAAATGTAATAATATTACTAAGCATTAACATAGCAATTTTAAACTATGCAAAGCACTTCATAAACTTCATCAATACTTTTCTAGAGATGTGAAGGTTAAGGGTGGGGAGCGAGTGAAATCCAAAAAACTTTGCCCCATCCTGCCTCCTGGCCTTCTCCTGACATCTCTATTTATAATAGTCCTACAATAGGTCACTGTGACGACATGTAGGATCAATTATGTCTTCCATGTCAGTGGGTGGTGAATTTGCTGTTACTTTTAATCCAGACTTTAAAGGAGTTACCCAAAGCTTACCTATTTTGAGGATAGGAATCAACACCTTGCACTGTTTCATTAAAGTTTGGACTAAAGCCCAACATGGATTCATCCACTCACTGACAGAGCCATCAACCACCACAAGTTGGAATCCTGCCAGCACCGTAAGTTTGGGTGACCTCCTGGTTGTTGAAGAGGAAGGTATCAAGCTCTCCTTGGGGAACACCTCCCATGCAACACCAGTTTGAAGCCTTGAAGGTTCCTGGCCAGTTTGAAGGTGCCTGGCCTTCCTAGCACCATTTTGCTGCAGTTTTTCAACCACGAAAAAGGAAAAGCCAACATCTCCTTAGACTTCTAGTGAGCAAGCTGGACATTTGGGAGTGTGAGAATTGTTCCTTTTTCTGAACTACAAAATTGCAGCAGAATGGTGCATTCAAATCTCTGACCCCACTAGATGTGGAACTGCACATCAGCACCTTGAAATCAGGAGGGTTCTGCAGGCAGCATCAAAAGCTCAGCAGAGATACACTGGCATAGATTTGTGCTGCACCAGCATGATACAGGCTCTTGGCTAGGCTCAGGAATGGAACTAGTGAGATGCTGAGGAATGGTGGCTGGCTTAGACAAACCAGCATCATGTCTAAGAGAAGATATGAACCAGGAACTTCTTGGTGCCTTAGCCACTATAGTGGCTCCAACATGCAACATAACATATTGTGAACCATTTCAAAATGCAGAACTGTAGATCATATATCTATACTTTGTGAAGTATCAGGAACTCTTACTACCAGTCAGGGCTGGACCTCTCATTCAGCAGAGTGAGGTGCCTGCTTCAGACAAGGGGTGACAGTTCTCCAGCTGAACTGAATGTTGTGCCCAGCAGTGGACTGGCCTTCTGTGAGGTAACCAGCAGAGGGACCCTAGTATGCTCAGGAGAGCTGTCCCAGCTGTATTTTTGCAGAGGCAAGGCTGTAGCAGAGCAAGTGGTTGTGGCAATGAGGAGGCAGTAACAGTGAGGTTGATAATGGTGTTATCCTAAAAGGTGGGGGACTTTGGGGTCCACCTGCAATGTCAGCATCCCCTTAGAGTTTGGGGAATTATAGCTCCAAGGAGGCATGCAAGAGGAGGGTAATGGCAGGACATTTCCCCCTGTGTATACCAGTACTAACTGTAGAGACGACACCAATTAAAAGTAAACAGAGTATTTTATTGGAATTTAGCAAACACACTAGTAGTCAGATGCTCTCAAGAACCGTACAAGGCTATTGGAAAATGAGGCAAGAAAGATAAGGAGAAATTGGGTGATGTCCCAATTCTCAAGCAGAAAGTCAAAGCAGATTGGATTGGACAGCATGTCTGAGGGCAGCACAGAGGAACAGAGATCTGGCTACCACATCCCAAAGTACTACAAATTATGGGGGCTAGAATTGAGGTTTTTATACCCTATTTTCTGATCTGGACAAAGTGGTAATGGCTTTTGCACAAAACAGACAAAGGAGTCCAGAATGGGCTGCCTGCCTTAACTTTAGGTGACAAAACATTAATGGGAGTCCTGGCAAAATACCCTGCACAGAAAAACAGCACTCACAGTACATAATTCAAGGATCAGCAATTCATTAGGATTATTAATTTTCTGTAACAATAACAACAATAGAAATAACACGGAAACATTATCATTATTATTAGCATCCAAGTTTTTTGGTGAGGGGCAAGAATCATCCATTTAAATTAATCTAATAATTAACTAATATCACTGTAGACTGAAGTGGAGAAACATTGCCTCTCCAGATGTTTGAACTTCATTTCCCAGAAGGCCCAGTCAGCATGGCCAATGGTAAGGGACTATGGGAGCTGTAATCTGAAACTCCTTGGAGAACCAATGATTCACCTTCCCTCCCATAGCTGCTTCAAGCAAAACCCACTCCAATAACCCACTGGAAAAACTACAGCATCAATATCAAAAACCCAAAATAATATCAGATAGGAACACAGTGCCCAGTTATGCCAGATTCTGGTTGCATGAGTTTCAAGTGCACTATAGACATAGATGAGTACCCAGGTAGGGGTGTGTGAGAAGCTTCTTCCTTTGAGAATGTTAATGGACATGCCAGATTCTGCACCTCTGGACTGAACACAGAAGATAGCATTTGTGGTTGGAAATCCACACGTTACTCTCCTTGTGATGCATTCCATGGGGGGGGGGAGGCAACAAGATGCACAAGCTTGAAAAAAGCAAAGGACTCCTTCTATGTACCTATCTAAATTATACACAAGGATGCTTTCACTCATAGGAGCATGTGCCTATCCATGTATTCATTAATATATTGATTTTGAAAATGGGCACAAAAATGCATAAGAATTTTTTTTCACCAAAGAGAAATTAAATCCATAGAAGGGGACTGAGAGGTGAGAAGAAGAGGAACTTCACAGAAGCAGACATTGCCTGCCTTCTTGTCCTTATTCTTTGTCATTGTTCTGTGACTTGACAACACATCAAAGACACCGATGAAGCCTTGAGGTTTCAGATTATGGAGCGTAGAGTTAGCATGCACCAGTAAAGTACTTTTTTCTTCAGAGTACAGAACATTATTAAACGATGCCCTATTGGTATTTTCTTTTTCATGTTAATTCCTGCTGCCATTATTACCAATGTTTCATTGACATTAGTTTTTATAG
Source organism: Ctenosaura bakeri (assembly GCA_948474755.1). Taxonomy (NCBI): domain Eukaryota; kingdom Metazoa; phylum Chordata; class Lepidosauria; order Squamata; family Iguanidae; genus Ctenosaura; species Ctenosaura bakeri. The sequence continues at coordinate 718,189 of CAOLHI010000653.1, forward strand.
AAAGAATTTGTTCCCAAACAAATTCATAAATCCTTACCCATTATAATCAAGAGAGGTTTTTACAGATACTTTATCTATAGTCTCACAAAGAAAAACCTCATAATTAGTTTCTTCTGGGCTAACTTCAGTAGGAGATCATGCTTCTTTAGTAAACCTGGGTCCACACAGAATTTGTATTATCTTTTTCTCCTTGTTTTTAGATGTGGCAGACACAAATTCAATGCATTTTTTCCAAAGCAGAGGCAGCAGATGCATCAAATTGTAACGTCAGAGAAAGCTATTTCAACAATTTGCTGTTATTTGCCATTACATGGGAGACAGAGATATTTAGTTAGTTCCTGTCCAACATTGCTAAACTTTTGGAAGATTAACCGCTTGGCCCTCCAAACATAAACCTTCCCTTTTCCAAGGATGACATCAGATTTAAGGCTACCAATTTTAGTGCTTGTCTGACATTCCTCTGCATAGTGTAATGCAGATTGGTTTCCAGTAATTTCAGTACTATTACCTTGTTTTATAACCATACTGTTGAACTTTGTTTCTACATGGGTTTCCTAGAAGGTTGCAGGAATGTTCTTGTCCAGTCAACAAGCTCTATGACCATTCATCTTCTATTTTGTGCTCTGTACTTGCAAGGTTTATGATCAGATGGGGTTTAACAGACCAGCAGTCTCCTTGGTTTACTGTGCACTAAACCTGTAAAGGACACTATAAAGAGGCAGGTATAGATTGGTAAAGACTATAGTTTTCAGAAGCTGGCCAACACTGACACTAAAAAAGAAATGTCCTCATGCATGCCAATTCAAATGAAATTACCATCTTCAGTGTATCTCTCCCCCACCATCTCTGTCCTGCCAGCAAACCATAAACTGGAGCAGACATCTGCAGACACCTTGTACTCCACTGACTTTTCTCAGGAAATATCACGTTGTTGCCCTGCTGCAAAGCATAGCAGTCTGTGCCTTATATAAGTGGTTCAACAATAAGAGAAACAGTTGAAATTGTTCTCAAAGTGTCAGCATATTCTTTTATCCCTTTATTTGCTAGTAGAAAGGATGGTTTGGGAAAGGCAGAGAGGCTTCAAGACTGTACTGCAATGTGGCACATTGCTAATTATGTAGACTAGACATGGAAGAGGGGGTGCATTTAGGGTGCAAGTGAAACTCCCTCTTTAGCAAATGCCCTATAGACTCCAACAAAGCTCAGTCTAATTCAGTTGGCTCTCATGGCCTCCTCCTAATCCAAATCCAATGCTTAATTTCAAACACTGACCTATGTGCGGCTTCATTCCACTGTTAGTGGAGTAGCCCCCCTTGTGCTCTTGAGACAACTCTGACCTCTGAGTCTTCAAAGCTGCCCAAGCACTCAGCAGTTCATGCCACAGTTCATGCATTTCCAGTGTTCTCTTTCCTCCTTAAACTGGTTTGCTTCCATCACATCCCGTTATAATCAATGAAAAGGAACTGGACTAAGTCAGCTCCAGAGCTGGAACAAACATGAGGCTCACTTAAAGATGCAGAAGGGGATTGTGAAACCTGTGGATCCTCTGGATTGGCAATCTGTCTTATTACACCTGCTCCCACCACTCTGTTGGGCCTTCTTTCCTGCCTCTCCCATATAGGAATCCCAAGGCTGAAGAAGATTGCAGAAGTTCCATAGTGCCAGTGGGTGGGGATGAAAAGTTGGCTCTCTTTCTCCGAGGATAAAGGTCTTGCACATTCAGATTAAGCCTTGAATTAGAAAAGACTTCCTGTTTCCACCTCCTCTTTTTCACTGTCTGGGTCTGTCTGTATATTTAAAGGAGCTGAGGTAACAGTTAGGGTGTTCACAGCTTCAAAAATCCTAAATCTCTATACTGATTTATACCACGTCCATCCTGGGGAGTAAAAAGAAAAGTTCTCTTGAAACATGAAACAGGTTCTGGGTATTACTGTAGCTGTTAGAAGTCTATGTATTTTTATCTTGTGTTCCTTTGTTCTTTCTTCTCAGTTCTACGCTACCAGTATGAGAGTTCACTCAGTGTTGCTTAATGGTTTTCTTTTTGGAGCGGTGGTGAATACACTCCGGATTTTAACCTGAACTTTAAAAGAGCTGTATCCAATGTAATCAATTTATCTTGGGATAGGGTTTAACACCTTGACCAGCTCCTTTAAAATTCAGACTAAAACCATCCTCCTGACATGAAAACCATTAGCCATGATTGACTTCTTTTAGAAGAATAGGAACATTTGAGTTTTAGCCTAATTCTATTTGATCTTCATCCTCCTGGCCAGGGCCAAAGAGCCTGAGATTTTTGAACTCCAATGTTGGCAGACTTAAGGAAGTCTAATTTGAGCATATTTTTGTGGTTGCTTCTGGATTGTCTCTTTCCTCCCTCCCTCTTTTCCTTTCTATCACTGAACATGGTGCTTTACAAGAAAAAGGAAAAATAATCCTGACCTCAGACCTATAATCTAAAGACAAGACACACATGGAAAGTGGATGGTCATGGGAGAGGGGATCAAGTTCAGCAGATACTTCCTCTTCTTCTCTCCTTTTGAGGCCACAGCAGTGGAGGGATGGATGGAGGGACTTTTGTCTGCTTTGGGACCTAGACAAAATGGAGCTATACCTGCCCCTTCTTCTCTTCCTCCAAGGCTACAGAGTGGCAGTTGGAATGGAAGGAGGGGCTTCTTTTCATATTCTGGTCAAGACATTACATTGTTCCCCTAGGTTACCACTTCTATCCTCCCCAGAAGGTAATCTCCCAATACCCAGTGTCCAGGGGAGGTTGGCCTGGCAGTGTCCAGCTGAAGTTCTGCAACTAGGAAAAAAAGAGCAGAAGTCACCCTCCCAAATCGCCAGGGAGCACACTAACTGTGTTCTTGTACAACAAATGTAAAGTCACAGGTGCTCAAGTAACCTGGAGTTACATGTGTCACTAACAAGATTCTGGCATCTCTCCTATATATTTATCTATACTTATCTCACCATTTTGCATGAAACCCACAAGTAGTAATAAAGGAATTAACAGCCTCTCACTCTTCTTCTGTCACCACTTCACACACATGAATGTTTGAAACCATCTCAAGTAACTGATATTCTTTAAAAGGATTTATTTACTACTACTAATATATACACATACAATGTGTTAATCCTTCAAAAGCCACCTAAGATTATTCCATTCTAAACAAATCCCTCTCCAAAGCCATACTGAACTGAGCTGTGTGATGTCTTTGTACATGATAGATTAGACATCCTTTAAACTTGGTTCAAATATTATCAACTACTGAAGTAGTAGCAAGTTCCCACAGCAGCATCATAGATAGAGGGGAAAATAACATCTCGAGAGACAGAAGACAGCTATAAATAAGTAGCGTTAAGTCTGCAATTCCATGTACCCTAATCAAGGAGTAAGGTCTCTAAAAGACAATGGGGTTTCCATTAAAGTAGGTGTGCCTAGGCCTAGGTTGCACAGGCTAAAATTCTTCTGCATCTGCTTTAGGTAGTATGGTAGCACAGCTTCCCATCTTAGTTGGTTCAAATCTAACAAGAGCTTCATTTTTGTTTGGTTTCAGATGCTTCATATGCTTTCCTTATTGAGAATAATGAGGGAAATAACCCATGGTTCCATGACTCTATTTTTGTTGATGGAGTTGGATTTAATTCAGAGGCATTGTAATCTCTTTGGAAGAGACTATGCCTGTCAAAACTTAGACTAATAGGTACACGGCATTTATTTTTGTCGTTGTTTATGGGTGCAAGGAATCTTTACATTCTGAGCTAGTTTTAAAATGACAACTGTATTTTTATATATTTAGCAGCACTGAATGAAATTGCAGACATGGTACTCCCCTTCTTGAGGGGATGAAGCTGCTAAAATTTTAGGCAGGGAGCCCTGGTGGCGCAGTGGTTAAATGCCAGTACTGCAAGCCACAAACCACAAGGTTGTGAATTCGATCCTGCCGGGCTCCAAGGTTGACTCAGCCTTCCATCCTTTCGCAGGTCGGTAAAATGAGTACCCAGCTTGTTGGGGGCATTATAGAAATGTTTTGAAATACATGCTATTTGTAAGTTGTTCGCCGCCTCAATCCATATGGAGAGGCGAGATACAGATAGATGGATGGATGGATGGATGGATGGATGGATAGATAGATAGATAGATAGATAGATAGATAGATAGATAGATAGATAGATAAATAAAATAAAATAAATAAATAAAATTTTTAGTGCACTTTCTTTTCACTGTCCTCTCTTCTTTCTAGTTTAGTGGGCAATATATATGCATATAGAGTATAGAATTAATCTAAGGAAGTTTCTTGTAAAATTTCTGAAGAATTTATGCAAGATGTTCAGCTTGAAGGTGCTTCACTTTGGTGTTGCGCACATTTTTCTCACAGATGTCAATGAGATATAAAGGGTTAGGAAAGTGTAAGCTAGTGTAGGTTGGTGAGATACCTAATCAGAACTGAGTCCCAATCCTTCCTGGTAGTGTCTAGCAATGTACATGCACTTGCATCTGTTCACACAGAACAAGTGAGATTAGTAATGATAGGAATGTTTTCTTTTTCATGCTTAAGGGCAAGGACGAGCAATTTCAAAAGTATTTTTATCTGCTGGCGATATTATAAGAGTCTGTGTGCATTTTTTAAAGTTTCTTTCCTTTTTGCTTCTTTTTTTTTTAATTTTTGGACTTCTTTGTGCAAATACAGACTCAACACATGGCTCAAGATCTTGCATGATCGGATTTAATTGTGAAGCTTCACATTTGTAGTTACATCTCACAATGTCACCCTCCAAAGCCCTACCTTTCCAGTGTCCCAGTTGAAGAGTTCCCAAGCTACTGCAGATCAGCATGTGGGGAAATGACATCAGCAGCATTCTCCCAGTTGCAGGGCACATTGAGACCCCTGAGGGATCTCTCCAGCTGCCTGTTCTCAGTGTGCCCAGTGCCTCAATCTATAATGCCTCAGAAACCTTCCAGCTGTAGCATAGTCAGGCAGAAAAGGTAGAGTTTGGGGTCAAGTTTGGTTGTTAACAACCATGAATGTGAATCTCCAGCAGTTACGAGACTGTAAGTCCAGCTTACAAATTCAGGCATGTTGAACAGGATGCCATCTATAATGTAACCCACACAGTGTCCTACTGCTGCTGTCTTGTTTATAAAAGCTGAAATGTTTGGTGGCTTGCATCTTTATCTATAGTTCTGACCTTCTTTGTATGCTGCATGTATGCGCTTTATAGAACAACAAGGGAAAGCAATCTGTTACCCTGAAAATTTGGGGTCCCAGAGGGACACCTCAATATGCTCCAAGTGATGGGGAAAATAAACTCAATGGAGCACAAGCAACAGTGAAGCCAGAGACAGGGTAACCTAGCGAGATCTTTTACCCAATTTTTACGGGTTCAGGCTCAGTCAGAAATCACACAAAAAGGTCCACTGAATGACTTTATTGAACAGTAATAGCTCACACTAATGCAAACACGCACACACGCATCCAAGGGCTAAAAGAAATAAAGAGTGGAAATAAGATAGAGGGATTGTGGAGGGGTTCATAGTCTGGGTGATACTGCACCTCTTCCTGAAGTCCTTGGTCTGGAAAGCAGTGATCGAACAGCAGCTCAGCGAAGAGACACTGAGGAGATCGCACGGCTATTGGGAGGGGGATACAGTCAGTTGGTAATACCAGGAGGCATCATAGTTCTTCCTCCTCTTCTTCCGTCTCCGCCTTTGTCTCTTGCCTAACTAGCCCAAAAATGGGGACTATTTGTAGGAAAGATTTACTTTGAAGGCAAATCCTCTCCCGGGGAAAACGAACAGGGACAGAAAAGAAAAACAACTCCACACCTGGCATTTTCTTTGATATCAGAAGATAACAGGGTGTCATCTAAATAACAGAATCTTCCTCTGCTTTGGAGCTGCAGTGTGAGTTTCTGGAGATCAATTTGATAAGATTTTATTGCTTCCAGTGCCCAACTTTCCGGGAACACTTTTACTCCCTTCAAGTGGACTCCTTAAAGGTTGATGACCTTTTGTCCACCATGGGTTATCACAACATGAGGTCTCCTATGACTATGTGACTGGGGAGTTTACTGGTCTAACCTGGTGCATTCGATTGTACAACCATTATTGCCTATGTGTGCATCCAGGTGACCTCTCTGGTGGGTTAGATTAATTTTATATCAAAGTTGTAGACCCTGGGATAGGGCTTACCAAGGGGGCAACAACCAGCTTTGTCCAAATGCTCAAATTGGGGAGATCATGATAGGAAGAAAAAGTGTGTTTCCCTTTGTTTTGTTCAGAAGTAAAAATATCTGATGGCAATTGACTGTCTTTATGATAGGGTGTCTTGGTGTGTCCGGACGCTCTTTCTCAACCAGGACAAAAAAATTCTTTTGTTCCCCAGCTGAGACCTGAAGCCTTTAAACTCTAGCTGGATTTTGCATGTGGAGTTCAACAGGACTTGGACACAGCAAGTTTTCTGTGGCTATTGATTTCAATGAGACTGGCTGAGAAATAAAGTGTTTGTGATAGGGGCAACTTAGCTTTTTGACTGTATTAAAAGCTGGTTAAAGCCACTCCTGTAAACATGAAATAACATCCAGACTATGGTGTTCTGTTTCTTCTTAAAAGGGAAGAAAGAAAAATGTTGGCCCAGTGGTGGCGGGGAAGGGGAATATTCCACCACATGCTAAAAATACTTTTGGAAGGAAAAACACTATTAAATATCCTGAAGAAAAATAAATATGAAATAAGCCCAAAGTATTTTGTTTGGATTTAGTCCACCTGAAGTCTTTTATTTTCCCCTTAGGCCCTGCTTATGCCAAAAATTTAGTCAAGTTCTTTCTCTGGATTTTTATGACTTCCTCATATTATTCAATCAGTAAAGTTGACAAACACAGATGCTTATTTCTTTGCCAGTTCAGCACTTTTCTGTATATTGAACAAACACCAGAATAATCCTTTCAATTCCATACTATTAGTACAGGAAAGAAAAAAATGAGGCTGGCATCCTGTTCAGCAATTTCTACATCATAAGTCTGACTTATGACATTGCAATTCACTTTTATGGTTGTTGCGCCACTGCAACACCCAAGAGTCTCCCAAAGAAGTACTTTTAAGCCACACAGCCCCTCTACAACATGGCCACTTCCAAGTTGCCAAAGAGTGGAGAGAGGTAAGCAATGATGTCCCTAGTCCTCTTCTTGTACCTGGGTGCACTGTGACACACCACTGCTTACGCCCCAATATACTTTCCAGCAACTCAGAAATTGCTGTATTGGGGGGTTGTGGCTTGAAAGGAAGGATTTTGGAGGGGATGGTATGGGGAGATTAGCTATGAGATGTGGCTATAGCTCCCAATACAGGATAGTTATGAGATACAGCTACAGCTCCCAATCCAAGATACTTTAGTTTATAAAGGTTTTTTTTTTTTTTTTTTTTTGCACAATCCATGTATGAGACTAGTTACATGCAACAAGTATGTGACACAGATCCAGACTTCCAATTCAACTGTACTGAACTAGATCATTATTTTTGGGATCCATCTTGGGTCCCATTCTGGTAGAAAAGGCACCATACAAATACATATAAATAAAGAAATAAAGAAAGTAGAGCATGATCATTACAGGCATAGCTCAGTTAACAAAGCTTCTGAAAGAGAAGCTGCTTTTCATAAGACTTTTTCTGATCATTCAGCTCTCCTTTTTTCCCCTCCTCATCCTCCTTCTAGTTGGACTTCAGAATCAGGGAGGCAGTGAAGAACTGGACAAACACAGGCCATGTCCACACTACACTGTTGTAGTGATATTATTCCACTTTCAACATCTCATGGAATCCTGAGGTTTAGGGAGCGGCATTTAGAATTCTCAGCCAGAGAGCTACAAGTTACAAACTCCAGAATTCCACAGGATGTTGAAAGTGGAACAATAGCACTATAACAGTCTAGTGCGGAAATGGCCACAGATTCTCACTTACCAAGTTGCAGCAGCATGCCTGCAATGCAGTAAAGCTTGACCTGGGAAAGAATGGGTTTCTACTCTAGCTGATCCTACTGTAGCTATGTGTATTTATGGTAAGGTAAACAGCTGCCCCAGCATCACACTTATTGAGCACATGTGAACGGCAAAACAAAGAGAAAGGAGGAAAGCAAATTAGTCTGCCTTACTAGGTACCCCTGCATGTTAAAAAAGCACAGAGCTATAAGACTGGCTAACAAAATGGAAAACATAATACAATAAAAAGAGGCTGGTGAAAGAAAAATAGTATCTTGAAACATTTTGGAAGAAGCTTTTTCGAGTGGTCTGGTAGAAGGTTCAAAATATTTTTATCTGTGTATATAAGGTTTACCTGACCTAGTTGTTTCATTTCCCAAGTGTATATTGTTAGCTTTGAATAAAAACTTTAGTGAAACATTTTGAACTGCTCTTCTTTTTTGTGGTATAGGAACCTATGCCTATTTTTCCATGTTATTTCTACCTCTGATGCTAAATTTTCTGTTAAAGAAATCCAGGAACACGTCTGTTTTGTTAACTGAGATATGCTTATATAGAGATAGATGTGCATATCTAAATACACATCTGCCTTATACATATATCTAAATGAACATTTTTGCACAGAAATATTTCTTTTCTGGATCTGTGGAGGTAATTGTTTAAGTTATTCCAATTTTCTTTATTGAGAAATGTCTTCATGGCAGTTCGTAAGAAAAGAGTCAAAGTAACAATGATAATGATGACAACAATGATAACGCAGCAACTAAAAATAAAACAGTGTAAAAGTGACAGATAAGACAGACCTCAACAGACAGATAGATAGGTAAGATAGATAGGTAAAGGGGCTTCCTGAAGTATTCACCCCCTCTTTTCTCACAATTTGTTGTGTTACAACCTCGAACTGAAAAGAATTTAAATGTTGCTGCTATTACTTGATGGTCTCAAGATACTCTACAATCTGAAAGTGCAAAATATTTTCATTGTGGCACAAAACTTAAGTAAACCGAAACAGATGGGCACTTGTACATTACGTAACTGTTCACACATACCCCATGCCACTACTTGTACCTTCATAACGTTTGTTGGGTAGTTCAAGCAGTAACAATGCCAATTAAATCCATTTTAGGAGCATGTTGTAACACAACAAAATGTGGAATAGCCAAAGAGGTGAAAACATCTGCAAAGCACTTTAGGTAGACACACACAGATTTGAAGAATAATAATAAAATTAAGTCAGTCAGTTATAAGGGGATCTAAATCATGTCAAAAGCCATGAAAGACACAAGGAAAAAAACCAAAATATTACCTAGCAGCTGAAGAATAGTAGAAGTAGTAGGCATACATGTCAAGGAAGATGTTTCTATAATTTGGGAATCATGACAAAAAGGTTCTGTTTCCAGAATGGATATGAATGGCTGGCATTTGGGGGCATCTATAGACACTAACAGCCTCAAGACCATGATCATCTCTGGTCGCTGCTTCTTCATCTGTCATCTACCCATCCTGCCATAAGGAATAATAATTGGAATCCTGTTAGTTAGTCCCAACTAGAGTAGACCCATTCAATGATTTGTCAAATGATAAGTCAACACATAGGTAAATCTCATTTATTCAATGGGTCCAATTTAGGTAGGATCAGCAACAAAATCCAGGCTAATATATGATAAGGGACAGATACTCTTCTATGTTTGGAATTTCAATCTCCTTGATATCATGTAAGATGACAAATTCTCATAACAAATAATGCTCAGTTTAGAGCTACCGATTTATATTTTTTATGTAATTAAGGCCCAAAGGGATCTATATTGATCAGAAACACTTTCTAATGTTTTGAAAGAATGTGGAGGAGCATCACTGAAAATATTCAGGACACTGCAAAAACTAAATAATATGTCAGGGAAAATCTTGTTTTTTAAGTTATCCCTTGGCGATTGTTCACAGATGAGTATATCTCTCTCAGTTCAACGGTATTTAAACTCTAGTTAAGTACATTTAAGATTGTAGTCTTAATTACTACTAAGGATACCTATCTTCGTTATGGAAATAATGGGCTTATATAAACAAAAGCTAACTCTACATGTGTCCTCAATGTGTTTTGAATAATCACAGAAGTTATTAGAAGGGGAAAGTTATTGGATAATTATACCCACTGCCCCATTAACCACCCCAGTATTAGAGTTAGCTAAGCAAGTTACAGATGCCTGGCAAAAGTTGGTGAAACCATGTGCATTATTGTGAAAATATGTCACAGGGAATCTAAGTATGATTTTTTTTTCTATTTGTACCAGCTGGGACTAGCACTATTGTTTTTTCTCCTATCAGACATAAAATATAGATTTCCCTGGAATTTCAGTATAAAGGTAATCAAACTGTAGTCATCTGTTATACCTTTGTTTTTCTCTTTACAATAGACTCCTATTTCCAACTGCAATGTTAGCAATTGATTCATGGGGTAGTTTATGTCATACAAAACAAGCACAACTGGGGATGAGTAAGACCAGCCACAAAATGTTGCTGTCTGGAGTGCTTCTCTTCAGTATTCTGACCACCTAGCCAGCCATGTCTTCTTGCAAGATATTCTATTCAAGTCCCCCCTCCACCTTGGTCTTTCATACATTCATTCCTTTCTAACAGTCAGGTAATATTCCATGGCCACTGAGCACGCTAGTCTCTTCTGCAGCGGATGTGGAATATAGTTCTCACATTTTCTTCTTATAACATTTTCTTGTGGCCCTAAAAACTTTAGGTTCTCTATACTGGTTAATGCCTTCCTCTCATGGGTGGATGTTGTTACTGCAGTTTAGGCCTGCTTGGAGATACCCTCAGATATCATTTTGCTATCAATAATTTGACTCTCTTCCACCACCCCCTCCACGTGTTTGTGAGGCCCCCGGACAAGCACAGAACTAGGCTCGGCCACTAATTGATGAACATTCCATTCTCCATCCAGGCAGGCCAGAAATAGCCAGATCCTTGCTTTAGGAGACCTCTCTGCAAACACCCTCACTATGTATGCACGCTGTTTTACAAAAGGACTCCCTGCCCCAACCAGGCACCCTGGCAAGCTGAATACTCGACTGTCAAGCACTGAGTATTTGCATACTGGCTAACTCTTTATCAATTTGGACTTAACTCAATCATGCTAAATTGTGACCTTTCCAAAACTTTGTCCCGCTCCTAAAACACATTGTTTTCCCCAAGTAAGGCATAGCCTGCAGTTACGTTTCCCTCTATAAAAAGCCCTGATTCTGAGACCTTCCTTGGATCACTCCCGAGTTCCAGACCACCTTGCTGCTGCTTTGCTTGGCGAGCTTCCCCTCAGCTCCACGTGCTGAGATACACTGAACCCCAGCATCGCTCTCTATCTTCTTTCCGGGCTTCAGGAACAGGTTTCATATCACCCAAATCAACTATCCCTCTGAAAATCCCACTATCAAACTCACACCTTTATTTTCCGTCGTTACCTGTTCCTTACATTGTGTGCCTGTATTTAATAAAAATCATTCATTTACTTCCAACATGGTTTGCTTCTTGACTTGGCCTGACCCCGTAAACATTGGGTTACAAGATCCTGCTGCGTTACCCTGCTTCTCGTAGTGACAACCAGTGCTCTTGACTAATTCCCCCATCTTGTGTAATTGTAAGGTTATTTAGGTGTCCCTCCCGGGACCCCCAGCAAACAGAGTAACAATGTTACTGCATGAGCTACATAAAGGTTTCCACTCAGCGCAAGCTATCAACTACAAAGGGACAAGTTAAGAAACCCTAGGAGCCGGCCCCAGTATTCTTCACACTACAATGTAACCAATCTTCTACTGTTCTGGTTCTTCTCAAAGGCTAAGAGGCGGGATATGATGATGATGATGATGATGATGATGATGATGATGATGATGATGATGGAATGCCAAAAAGGGGAAATATAAACCTTCTCAAATGTACCAAGGATGACAGCCCTTCTATACCAGGAATATTCATGGAGCATTTGTCCTAAAGGAATAAGCAGTTCAAACATGGTCTGGAGGACCATGTGAAATGAGCCATTTCCTTAAATCTAGAAGAACCAGAACTAGGAAATGTCTCCCACCCCAGCCAGGAATTAATTCAGTGTTTCAATTGTGCACTAAAGTTGATCTTAAAGCAGGTGCTGCAGAAAATCTGCAACTCCTAGCAGTACCTAAGGGGAAAAGATATGTGCAAGAAATCATTGCACTCTGAGTCAGAGCTACATATAACACAACACTCATCTGCTCTGCTATTTTTTTTTCAAGCATGCTAGCTGCAGTTTGCTCAGTTCTATTTCTCTATCATGAAATACATGAGGGTTATGTTCATTGGAGTGTAATATCAAACAAAATACATGAAAACATTTTCTCCCAGAGACTGAACAGGCAGTGTTTCTGCCACAACAAGTTTAACCATTCTTTTGTTAACACCAGCTTGGTTTACTATTGCCCCCCCCTCGCCCCGCCATGTGCAGTTCTCTCCATGTATTTGCTGCCTCCCTAGGGAGCCATCATAATTCTGCAGATGTTTTTATCCCCATAGTTTTTTCTTAAGATAGACAGGAAATCCAAGATGCCTTTAATATTTCAGCATGAGCCCTCTGAAAAACATAGAAAGAAAACAGGAAATCCTAAGACAAAATTGCAATGAAAGACATTACATTTACAATATATTCAGATCTTTAACATACTTTTTGTCATATACAAAGCAATACAAACCTAGCAACAGTGGTACCTGAACGGATCCATTTGGAATTGGCTGCCATCAGTTGCACGTAACACTTGAGCTGTATTTGTCATGGTCTTTAGCTAGCATAATAAACTGAGTGAACAGAATATAAACATTCACAATTAGGGTTTCAACATTTTGGAATATGAGGCTTACAAGCCATTTTGAACATATTGCCTTTTTCGCAAGATGCCTGCCTTAAAAATATCTGCAGGGAGAGGAACCAAACACAGTCTAAGGAACTCAGGTATCTACAGTCCCAGCTTTCCACCACAGCTGCCAACATTTCCTCATATATGGGATAAAGTTGTTTTTTGGTTTCTTTTTTTTAAACCAGGGCTGTTACCATCCATGGGACCAAAATATTACTGGACATTATTTTAAGAAATAATAAATAATGATAATCTAATAATGTACTAAAATAAAGATTCCTGTTATCTCTTTGCACATTTCAGCACTTGTTGAAATAAGCCCCTTCCCCATTCACACACTTTCTGCAGCTTACCTTATTCTGAAGATATCCAGTGTGGGTTCTGGTGTTGTCTGTGTCAGGAGGGGAGCATGACAGGAGTGCTCCCCTCTGCACTGACAGCCTCCATGAATGGAGGAAATGTGATGGCACCACTGTTTCCTTCCACAGCACAGCTGGGTACTGTCTCAGGCTGCTCTGTGGTAGGAAGTTGACCTCTGCACACCAGGTAAGTGCGGGCAGATGGCAGGAGGGCTGAGCAATTGCCAGTCCTTGATGGGGAAACCCTGTTAATGATTTGCAGCACAGTTGCTCCACCTAGAGACAGAAGAAGGATGCAACCCGGACAACATCATGCAGAACCGTTGTCTGGGTCCCATCCTTCTCTCGTCCTCAGTGCGGGATGATGACATCCTGTGGAAAGGGCCTTTGTGTGTAAATCCTTAAGTAGATCCAGTATTTTTAATCTTTGTTTGGATGAATGTATTTGGAACCAATTATTATTAATCTTAACCTCCTCAAAAAAACATAAATTTAATAATACTCAAAGCAGTTTTGTTACTTTAGAAATTAGAAATAAATAGACTTATTTTAAAAATGTCCAATTAGGACATAGCTATCTGCAGCTGTAGAAACCTTTTTAATACATAAGTAGTATTCTGTCTTTTTCTATAGAAAATACATTTATTGAAATATTGGAAATTAATTATAATTCATACAAAATGATCCCTGATTTTATGAATCCTGCTAGATTTTGGTCAGGTGACCTTCAGTCCCTGCTTCTCTTCTCTGTTTTCTTGCAAACTGTGCTCTCTCTCTCTCCATCCATCCATCCCCCTTTCCTCTTTCTAATTCTCCCGTAATTCTTCTGTTGACTGTGTGTGCTTCTCACTGCCTTTCTCTAGCATCCTGTGGTCTCTACCTCTCATCTCTTCATCCTCCTCCTCCTTCTTATGTTCTCACCATCTTGTTTTCCTGTCTATTTTTATATGACCACTCTATTTTGTCTTTCCCCTTTTCCATGTGTCCACTCCACTCCTCCACACATGGCTTGTCTTCCACTGTTCTTTTTCTCTTATCTCTTCTTCTCCATTCTCCCTTCTTCCATCTTGTTTCATTTCATCCATTGTGAATCCAGTCTCTCTCTCCACCTTCCAATTCTCCATGCATGCCTCTGCACCATGAGGCACTTCACTGTGCTGCAGACTTCCCCTTTCTACTCCACCCTGTAAGGCCCCACTTTGGGGGCCTCCAATATCAGTATGGTTTGGATGGGCACTATACCTAACTGGCACCATATTGGATTTGCAACTGTATTAATTGGCTCTGATATCGAAATCAAACCTGAGAGGTGATGGAGAAGTCAAACTGACAGGGGAGAAATTCTGACTGTGAAAGGCAGGTCAGTCCAAAACTTCCTCCAGATAAGACTGAGTCATTTGTCAGGAAAATAAATGCCATTCCTGTGAATAGTAGGCTTAAGCAGAATCTGGAGTTTTCCTTAAGGAATGCAATTGTGATGAGCCCACCAGGACACTGATTGCCAGATTCCCATTCCCTCTGCACCTGGACTCCTTCCTCTTGCCTCACAGCACCCACAATAGACAGCTATTACAACACACATTATGTCTTTGTTACCCAAACACTGGGAACATTATTGAGTTGATAGTCCATTGTCTGTACTGCAACTTCCTTTGTTCCACCCCTGGGACTGCACATATCCTCCACTGCCACAGGCTATATTTTGGGTACAAATACCCCTGATTTCAGAATGCCCAGTGCAGTCTCTTGAAGATCTACCTGTCACTCTGTCCGTCTGGCTCCTGAATGAGAACTGTCCTCAGGTCCTACCTAAGCCACAACCCATTTCTACTCTTCACTACTCTTATGGACTGGTAATTATAGATACCCCCAAACCCCTCAGCCTCTCTATACATAATTTTTCCCTCTCTTTCTCCTTCAGTTAGCTCTTATGTGAATGTTTGACTGTTTGTATTTTGTGTGCATGCATGGTGAATTCCTCCCAATAAAAACACATTTTAGCTTACTTTTGAATCTTTGGCTGGTTCTTTTCCTGCATGAGGTTGTAAACATTGGTAGAAAGGTCTCATTAAGTTACCCCACACACACACACACACAAGCCTCCTCACTGAGCTAATTCATTCCCCACTTTTGCAAGAGTTAGCTGGCATCGTGGGGTGGCCCTTGTAGCACCTATATTTTGGGGTAACAACCCTCCCTCCTATTTTTTGCTGCCTCTCATGCTCCATGCAGCTCATTGCCACAGCTGCTGCTGCCACTTTCTACAGAATGAAAAACTCTGATAAGGGCGCAAGAGAGGCAGTGAACATGGGAAATAACATAGTGAATTAAAATGCTTCTCCTACATAATTTTCAGAAAAATCTCTGCAACATTACATTGAAATATGTTAGTGGAAAGGGTACTTTATGTTGTAGTATCATTTTTCATGGTGTTTCTGGTCCCTCTCCAAATTAAAGTAAAAAAAGAAATGTGTTTAATCACTTGAGCTGAAGAAATGCATGTAAAAGACCAAGAATTAGGTGCTGTAGGCATCCCTATTTGCTGTATAAACCACAGGAGGGTATCATCCTTGTGTGTATTTCCCTTTCCAAGTAGTCAAAATGTAAAACAAATGGAAACTGGGTTTCCAAGTAAAGGTTTTTGAAGTAAAGAATCTTCGCAAATGCTCCTAAGAAATATATGGAGAAGGAATATTAGAGCTGTCAAAAGTTTATAAGTTGGAATTTTTAAAATTGCGGTAGTAGTTTAGCTATCATGTCTGATAGTAAGACACAAATGTTGTTAGGATCATCTCAAATAGCTTCGTGGAACAAGCAGTTCATTAACTCCTTTTTGACTTTGCTACGGGAGTTCTGTATGCCAGGCATGGGTTCAAGTTCACGTTTATTCTGCATTAGACAACCAGGCTTTTGCATGCAACAAGAAAAACAAACCAATCTCATGTTCAAACATAATTAAGATAAGATAGTTGAATTAGTAATAAAATCATACCAAATAAGTCTGAGATAATGTTTCCAGACAGATTAAAAGTTTCTCTCTTTATCCGGCCTAACTTGATGTAACTGGCTGTTCAACAGGACACATAATAGTCAGTTTCTACCAATAAAATATCAGGGTTTTTTTTTTTTTTTTGAGGGGATAGTATCTATAATATAAACAGTATTGAGCCACTGAGTTTATAAATCTAAATGCAAAGTACATTCTAGGAAAAAAATTGGCATAAGTCTTCTATCTTTCTACAGTAATATGGGCATTGTCTACTTGCATTAGGAATGACATCATATTACCCTTTAGCTTCCATTAGATATAAGGTATTCAGTCTACACTTAGGTAAAAGTATCTTAAGGTCATATAAGTAAGTAGAGGCTAAATAAGAGGACAGTTTTCCAGAAATAGTAACGTTCTTATATCATGTAACAAAGAAACAGTTAAACAGTAGTGCACCATTTTCATAGAGATCATGATCAGCTGATGCTTTATAACTTCCAGTCAGGTATTCTTATAATCTTTTGCAACCAAATAGCTCATTGAAAATCGCAAATTTGATACAAGATGACAAATTTTTGTGGCTCATGATTCGGGGCCTATTTCTTTATATGCCATTGAAACTAAAGAGAAAATCAGCTGAAAAATTATTTGAGCCAATATTGAATGGCAGTTTCAGGATATTAACTGAGCCGCATCAAGACTCCATATGTACAACTGTCTTGGATAAGATCTGGGAACTCCCTAACCTCTTGTTAGAAATTCATGTTGTACTAAGTCTAATACTGTCATAACTGAGTGGACAAAGTTACTCCATTCAGTAACTTGGACAATAGCTTTCTCTTATAGAACTCAAGTATGGGCACCATAGACCTACCACCAGAACATGTCACATACTGAAAAATAGCATCAGCTGTTATATTGGCTGGTGCTACAGTGCCTTTCAAGTGTATAGACCAGCATCCACAGTCCTTAAAGGTTACACCCAAGTATCTATAGCAGCTAATTTGCCCCAGTTGCTGGTTATTAAGTGGCCATTGATATTTCTGCCATCTCCTTACACACTAAGATTTTGGTTTTTGAATGGTGAATATCTAGAAAATCTTTTTCACAGTGATGCAATCTCCTCACAAGAAACTGGAGGCCAATCTGGTATGGTCAAGTCTTCTTCAGATATTGGTAAAGATCCCACTGCTTCATCATAAAAGACAGAGAAGAAATGCCTCTCCCATTCATATGTAGAAACTGCATTGTCCACATTAGGATCGCCTGTATATCATGTAGAAGAAATAATACACAAGAGTTTAGATCTATCATTACATATCAAAGACCATTCCATCTGAGACAATTGTGTTAAAAAAAAGGCATACTTCTTCCTTTGAATCACCTTTTATAAAAATTCTTGCAGTTCCACAGAAGTGCTAAGAAGCAGAGCAACATCACTGTTCTTAAGGATTTTATGCTGCTGTTGTAACTCCTTTTTTCGTTTGCCTCTATCATCATCAAACCATGAATTAAAATTTCTAGGTTTTCACAATCTCTTATTCTGTAGTACTTTGTGGCGGGGGGGGGGGAAGGAAGGAAGGAAGGAAGGAAGGAAAGGAAGGAAGGAAGGAAGGAGTGCAGAAATTATCTGAAAATAGCAGTCAATTGCCTCTTCAGCATTACTTGATTGTAATAAGGTGTCTTTCAATATTAAAAGTTGTTCATATGTCAGCAAAGAGTTCAAGGTTGCCAAATTCACATTTTCCCATTTCATACAATGTTCAGAGGCTGCCTGAATCATAACTGAAAGCATGAAATCTTGACTAGTCTTAACTTTCCCTGGATGGGCAAGCTGAAGTATTACTGGCTGATGGTCATAGGCTGAATAAAAGTCTACTTTGAAAAGTAAAATTGGCTCCAGTATTGCTGGTGCAACTGCTGTAAAATCCACCACAGTAGCTATGAAATAGTTAAAAACAGTGTATTCTCCCTTCTGGTCCTCTGAAATAGTACTATTTAAGAGAACCAGGCCAGCCTGAAAAATTTTGTGGACAAATAATTCCCTTGGACATAAATTCTGTGGTCCTTAGATTGTCTGTATCTCATCAGTATAGGAACACGCAGTAGAAAATGAATCATTCATTCCAGTTAGGACCTGTCCGGTCATTATAAGCATTCTTTAGAGTAAAATGGGACTCAGGATATTTAATCTCCAATGAAAATAAATATTCTCCTAAATATTCTCATATATTTTCAGAATAATACTTAGAATTTTGAGGTGGAATATAAAGCGTAATCATAATGAAAGAGATCATATTGAACTTGAGAAAAATTCCCACAGCATAAGACCCTAAAGTGTCTATCCAATGGGATTCAGCTGTCAATAAAGTATCCATGCAATATGTAAGACCACCGCCTGAATGACTCTTACAGTTCCTGCTGTTTGCTGGAACTGAGTGTATCCTGTAGTCATTAAGGCAGATATCAGCAGACCACATTTCCTGGAAGCAAATAATATCAAATTGCTTTAGATACTTCTGATATGGAACATCAAGCTTCTTATTTTTCCAGCCAGAAATATTCCAGGATAAACATTTCAAAGGTGATCCATTAGTCACTTTTTGTCACTGATCATTATTACGTCCAGAGATACGATCCTTTGAAGATATTCAATAAAGCATATCATAGACATCAGTTACAATCACTGCAGTTTTCTTGACCATATCACCAGGCCTGAATTATTTCAGGGCTCCTCTTTAGTCTGGGCATTATTTTGTCTTAATGGACATGCACATCAACCTGCTTTTTAAAAATTTGGTTATAATTCACTTCTGTATGAAGCTTCAATACTTCCACTGCATCTGTCAGGTAGTCAATCAGCAGCAGCTGGACTTATTCTACTTGAAATGAATGGACATACAGTATTTTCCATGTGATGAATAAGTTCCGTTGGTTTCTCTGGAGATCCTATTTCTTCCTCATCAAGAAATCTCAAATCCAACAAGTGGAAGCCTTGATGGTTATCATGGAGTTTGCATTGGGTATTGAGGGAATTCAATTACACCTGGCCTGACTCTGTTCAGATGTATCTGGTATCAAATTTATTTCTGCAACAGTTTTGCAATCTGGTGTACCTGCCTTGACCATAGAAACAGCCTGACTTGCTCCTTCTGCACACTCATTGTTATCCTGATGGATTACAGCATCATCCATGGCTATACCATGTACTGCCTCATTTTTAATAGGTCTACTTTGTCCTATTTGCATATTTATCAAATGGATTTTCAGATTCTCTAATCTCGCCACAATTTCATTTTGAGCTACTAAAGGCAAGGCACAAAAGGAATGAAACAAGATCACCTCTTCCTTCTCAAAAAAAATTCCAACTCCTTATAAAGAGTCTGTTAATATGCTTGCACCAAACACCTTTACTCCCATATTGTTCTTGTGCTTCAGTACCATTATGGAGAGGGAGAGATTCTTTAGGAGAGCTGAAGTTAATTAGATTCTTTGGACTACCTCCCACTTCAACTGAACTGCTTTTTATATATTGGATGATGTGGACTTTCTAAGCTTGGGGAAGATGCCAAGTTTTCAAAAAATCTTGAGACAAATATGCTCCTTCCAGTGAGTGCATCTCTGTCCATAAGCACCAATCTGGCCTTACTTCCCCTCACTGAAAGTAACTATTGCACAAGTAGAACCTGGGAAAGCCCATTCCAAAACGTTCAGAAGATGCCATTTATATTCATATGGTGATAAGTACCCTTTAGGTTTCAGGTAATAAGATAAAACTGAATTTCTACAACTTGGTACTAGGTTCCAATTTTTGCTTTTCCTCACACCTACAGTGCTGCAGCAAAGCTTTCAGAAGTTTGTCATTTTCTTTGCTATCAAATAACCAATGACTGTAAAATGTAGGATGGAAATTTTTGTTAAATGGTTTTTTTCCTCCTTTTTCAGAGCTGTTTCAAAATTTCCAGTTTTCTTCTAATTCTCAGCTCTCCCCTAGTTCTTGTTCTTATTCTGAGAACATATTAAAGTTCTTTAATAATTTGCCTCGCCTCTCCCAGTGGATCGAGGCGGCATTACAAAATATACAAATACATTAAAACATTAAAATGCACCCCATCCTCCCCACCCACCAACCCGTCTATCCCCTAAAACACCTTAGTTATTAAAACAAATTAAAAACAAAATTAACACAAAAAGACAAATGATGAGAGGCGGTGGAACACTAATCTGGGAAGGCCTGTCAGAAGAGAACCGTCTTGGCTGCTTTTTTAAAGCAGTCAAGACTGGTAATGTGCCGGGTCTCCTCCGGCAGGCCATTCCATAACTTGGGAGCGACAGAAGAAAAGGTCCTCTGGGTAACCGCAGCCAACCCAGGTCTGACTGGCTGCAGTAAATTCCTCCCAGAGGACCTTAGTGTGCGGGGCGGATTATATGGGAGAAGGCGATCCTGCAGGTAGGCTGGCCCCAAGCCATGAAGGGCTTTAAAGGTAAAAACCAACACCTTGTACTGTGCCTGGAAACTAATAGGCAGCCAGTGTAAAGACTTCAGAATAGGTGTTATATGGTCAGTTTTAGATCTTCCGGTGACCAACCTGGCTGCCATATTCTGAATTAATTGAAGTTTCCGGACTAAGCACATGGGTAGCCCTATGTAGAGCGCATTACAGAAGTCAAGCCGTGAAGTTACCAGCGCATGTACCACTGTTTTTAGGTGTTCCAAGTCCAGGAAGGGGCGCAGCTGGCGTATCAGCCGAAGCTGATAGCAGGCACTCCTGGCTGCCGCATCAATTTGAGCTGTCATCTGAAGTGGCGAGTCCAGGAGCACCCCCAAGCTGCGGACACAGTCTTTCAGGGGAAGTGTGACCCCGTCTAGAACTGGTTGACAAACCTCTATACCTGGGCTGGGGCCCTTAACAGCAAGTACCTCCGTCTTATCTGGATTCAGCTTCAGTCTGTTTTTCCTCATCCAGTCCATTACTGCTTCTAGGCATTCATTTAGAGGTGAGATGCCATCCTTAGTTGATGCTGTTATCCGAGGCATGGAGAGATATATCTGGGTGTCATCAGCATACTGATAGCACCTTGCTCCATGCCTCCTGATGATCTCTCCCAGCGGTTTCATGTAGATGTTAAATAGCATTGGGGACAGGACAGCGCCCTGAGGGACGCCAGATTTAAGCTCCTTTTTTGAGGAGCAGCTGTCCCCAAGCATCACCATCTGGTATCTACCTGAGAGATAGGACCGGAACCACTTAAGTGCAGTGCCTCCGATCCCCAGCCCTCTCAGGCGTTCCAGAAGGATACCATGGTCTATGGTATCGAAAGCCGCTGAGAGGTTCAGGAGTACCAGCAGGGTCACACTTCCCCTGTCGATACCTAGGCGTAGATCATCCACTAAGGCGACCATGGCAGTCTCGACTCCATATCCTGCCCTGAAGCCAGTTTGAAATGGATCTAGATAATCTGTTTCATCCAAGACAGCTTGGAGCTGAAGGGCAACAGCCCTCTCGATCACCTTGCTTAAAAATGGAAGATGGGAGACTGGTCTGTAATTATTCATATCCAGGGGATCTAGGGAGGGCTTTTTTAGAAGCGGCCGTATAATCGCTTCTTTTAAACAAACTGGAAAATTGCCCTCCCTGAAGGATGCATTAATAATATGTCTTAAGTAGGTCTTAATTGCAACTCCTCCCTGGACGACCAGCCATGAAGGGCAGGGATCAAGAGGGCAAGTTGTCCTTCTTACCTTTCCAAGGAGCTTGTCTACGTCCTCGGTACTCACTGACTGGAACTGATCCAGTATAATCTTATTCACGGGGTCGCTGGACGCTCCATTTGTGACCTCTGCTATAACACCGGCATCCGAGTCGGCTCTTATCTGAGAGATTTTATCTGCGAAATGATTATTCAAGGCATCACACCAAGCTACGTTAGGTTCTAACAATGAGTTCAGGGGAGTGGGTATCTGAGTCAGATCCCTTACCACCCTGAACAGCTCTGCTGGACGAGAAATCGCAGACGCAATACGTGCAGAGAAGAAGGTCTTCTTCGCTGCATCTATTGCCACTCTGTTGGAATGAAGGAATTCTCTATAGCGTGTCCTGTCAGATAAGAGTCGAGATTTCCGCCAATTGCGCTCTAGTCGTTGTCCAGCCTGCTTCATATTCCTAAGTTCTACTGTATACCAAGGATTACGGTTTGTAGCAGGCTGGAAAGGACGCTTGGGAGCAATCGTGTCGATAGCCCTGGTAAGATCACAATTCCAGGTATTAACCAGGGCTTCGACAGGATCACCGGCGATACCAACCATAAGACCCTCGAGGGCTTTCTGGAATCCAATAGGTTCCATTAACCTTCGAGGGCGGACCATTCTAATAGGTCCACCACCCCTGCAGGGGCGGATAGCAACCATTAGTCTAACCCTGACCAGGAAATGATCCATCCATGACAAGGTGGTAGTATTTGTTATCTCCACCCACGGCTGTGCCTGTTCCGTACTAAAGACCGCATCAAGGGTATGACCTGCACAATGTGTTGGCCCAGAGGCTAATTGGGATAGGCCCATGTTTGTCATGGATGCCACGAACTCCTGAGCTGCACCTGTTAAACTGGTCTCAAATGGGATATTGAAGTCGCCCAGAACCAAAAGTCTGGGCGATTCCAACACCAACTCCGACACCAGCTCTGTCAGCTCGGCCAGGGAGTCTGATAGGCAGCGGGGTGGTTGGTACACTAACAGAATCCCTAGACTATCCCTTGCCTTCAGGCTCAGGTATATACACTCGAAGTAGTCTGTTTTCCGGACAGGTATCCTGGTCAGCATAAGACTGTCTTTGTAAACCAAGGCTACTCCGCCCCCCCGCCCACTTCCCCTTACCTGCTCACTGACAGAATATCCGGCTGGCAAGGCCTGGACCCAGGTTGTAGCACTATTGTCTTCCAGCCAGGTCTCTGTAAAGCATGCCAGGTCAGCGTCTTCATCCTTTAAAAGGTCATGGATGATATGTGTTTTCTTTTTCATTGACCTGACATTGCACAGGAGCAAGGAAAGGTTCTGTGGGTGGTTTGGTTCGCTCTCCAGACACCTTGGGGTAGCAGGGCAAACAGAAGGTGAGATAGGTATTAAACATCTATCTCTCCTTCCCCTGTAACGGCATTTCGCCCTGCTATCACCGTATCTCCCTTTGCCCAGCACAGTACTTATTGTCGCTCCCCGTTGTTCTTCCATTACATCCAGCCACCCCCATCACAAAAAATACCCCCTGCCTACCCACACCCACACCCCCACCCACTCCTACCCCCGCTTCCTCCCTCCCTCTCCTAATTATAAGGCCAGGCAGGAGGGTGTGGCCAGCAGCAAAGCCCCTCTGAGTTCTTCCCCAGCCCCTTTTAAAGGCCAGGCAGGAGGGTGTGGCCAGCAGCAAAGCCCCTCTGAGTTCTTCTCCAGCCTCTTTTAAAGGCCAGGCAGGAGGGTGTGGCCAGCAGCAAAGCCCCTCTGAGTTCTTCCCCAGCCCCTTTTAAAGGCCAGGCAGAAGGGTGTGGCCAGCAGCAAAGCCCCTCTGAGTTCTTCTCCAGCCCCTTTTAAAGGCCAGGCAGAAGGGTGTGGCCAGCAGCAAGCCCCTCTGAGTTCTTCTCCAGCCCCTTTTAAAGGCCAGGCAGGAGGGTGTGGCCAGCAGCAAAGCCCCTCTGAGTTCTTCTCCAGCCCCTTTTAAAGGCCAGGCAGAAGGGTGTGGATTTAGGCTGAGAGTCTGCATTGTCAGACATAGCTACAGTGATGGAGCTCTGTCATCATAGCTACTTCTGTTGATGGTAATATCAAAAACTTATCTCTTGAGCCAGGCAGTGCCTCAGCCAAAGGATTTCCAAGGTGCTGTTGATCATGGCCTTGGGAAGTAATAACTGCAGCACTCTTTCGGTCACAAGGTGCATTGAGACAAGCAGCTAGAGACACCCTTTGAGGTCTGCAGCTGTTTGTCTCAATGTGCCCTGTAATGGTTAGAACATTGCAGTCATCATTTTTCAACTCCCCAATCTGAAGTGCCTTGGGAACTCTTCAACTGGTCCACTGCCTGGCTTAAAAAGTTGGTTGTGGGGAGGGGTTCACATTTGATCACTAACAACCATAAATGTGAATGCCAAAAGTTATGGGATCATATGTCCAGCTTATGATTGCATAAATACTGAACAGGATACCAGCCTTAATGTTTCAAAGATGTGAATGCCAGATATAAAAGATGTCACTCTGTAGCTTTCAAGCTGCCCAGTTCTATGTAACTGTGAGACTGAACAACTAGTATTTCACTGCTTGAATTCTGAGGCACCGACCTACGGAATGAACACATGCAACGGAATTCTCTCTTTCCTTCTTTTGACAGTGCACCACCAATTGCTATAACTGGACCCTGGAATTAATTTTTCAATGCAGTTTGACCTATCACTAAATGATATTTAATTTAGAATAGTTGCCATACAGTTTTATTGGCATTCATTCCAAAGAAAGGGCCACTGGATCTCTGGGACTTACTCTCAAGTAAGGGCTGGTAGGATTTCTACCTCTGACTCTTTTGGATCTAAGGAGAGTTCATTCATCCTGATTTCCTTCAAAGCTTCCCTTATTGCTAGCTCCCTTTTCAATTGCTCATCTTGTCTATAGCTGAGTGAACACTTAAGGAAGCTGAATAGCTTTGCAGCCTGTCTGGGACATCAAGGAATGCAGAGGAGGATAATCACAGCATCATCAACCCAATTCTCCAAGGTAGCTGCCCAATAATGCTGTTCTAATTGAATAACTTATCCATAGCTATTTCCCTTGGGAGAGCCTCCAGGTTAAGCTCTGCATGGAGGCAGATGGTACAGCATTCACAATGAAACCTGTAATTTTCTCTCACCACTGGGCATGTTAACAGAGATTTGTTTTCTCTCCCTTCTTTAATATTTTAACTATTTCCCTCAAATTATTATGTGCCAAAGAACTAGGGATGAGAAAACTCATGATAAATTACTAGTCTGCTCAAGAAGCTACCCACAGCTCCCCTGCTAAGCAGTAATTGTACACTCCAGAATCTGCCAGGTGTATTTGGAAATTAAAACATCCCAATTAATAGGAAACATCACAATGGGGGAAAAAAAGCCAATGTATACAAACAACCAAACCTCAACATTTTGAAATGACACTGCCACTTTTAGTGAGATTTCTAGCTGATTCCAATAAAATATGAAAGGTGTCTTTGAGCTCTATCACTGATTTCACAACATGGTGGGATCACCAAGGGATAGTGACCGTCATCCTGTAAGTAACAATGGCATAAGTCTAACTTATACCTTTGCAGTCCATTGGGGGGGGGGTGTCATTGCAGAGCTGGAAATTCTGTTCTGACCAAAACGCAGTGCTGGCAGTGGGCAGCAGAGGCGTGATCATCTATTTTCCTTTGGCTGGAAGCAGAGCAATAATGTCACTCTCATACATATGCCAAGAATCCCCAAGAGGTCTCTGAGAATGCCTGTTGCAGTGCACCCAGCTAAAGGAAAATAGCTGAATATATTTCTATTGCTCCCCTCACTCTATTTTTAAAACAAAATTTAACTTGGTACTGATAAGGTGCAAAGGTGGGTGAGACATTTGTCCCCAGGGATTAATTCAACTCCCTATAGTCATATCCCAGTAAGGGGAAGGGTCAAAGGCAAAAGGCTGGAACCAGAAATACTGGCATTATTCAGCTTGAAGGTTTTGCTGTCTGTGACTAAATCTTAGAAGAAACATTTTAGCCTTTTAAAATAGTACAAAATCTGGGGAATTGCCAAACAATGATGTGGAAAGAGGTGTGGCCATCCAGGAAGACACAGAGGGCTGGACTGGGCCTTCAAGAGGGTCAGATTCAATGTCAAAACCTGAGGTTCCCTACCTCTGGAGTTATTCTTTTAACTAATAGTGTATACTGGTAGTAAATTATCCTCTTAAGAAGGCAAGATGTAAAGAGTATCAAATGACTTTCCAAACAGTAACATTACCAGAGCTGCTGTACAATAATAAATACATGCTGTATGTCTATCTCTATCTGTGTAATGAAGGCAAGCTCTCCTGAGTTTGATTTGACAGGTCATGACTGTGTTTTCTGTCCCTTTGTTCTTCAACCTGTGATACAGTCAGCTGTGCACACTGCAGCAGCAACAGCAGCCACTGCAGCTGAGTGGCCGAAGCAGCCTAGGAAGGGAAGGCGTGCGGAGACAGCCTGTCAGCAGCCTAACAATATGACAGATGACATACCCACAGGCAAATCCAGGATTGCCAGCAGATCAGCCTGGAGAGTCTGCCAAAGAGCCAGATGCAGCTTCTGAGAAGATGATATCCTCAGTTTAGCATCTGGGCTCTGTATGTCCTCAGTGTTGACCCCAATGACTGGAAACAAATGAGGAAACTGAGGGTCAGTGATGTCAAAACAACTTCTCCCTCAAGGATTGTTGGACCCATATTATGATCTCACTTTTTGGGTTTCTTATATTCATGAGAACAGGTTTGTCCATTTCTCCATAATTGCAGAGATATCCCTACCCAGCTGACATCAACTGGAGGTGGAGGTGGGGAGAAGTCCATGAATGTGAACATGATAGTGGTGCACATCCCTATTAAAAAATACAAGTGCTGTATAATTTTAGCAGTGGTTGAATAGAAAAAGGTTTTCTCCTACAGGCTACTGTAGAGGGGAAAAAATCTCTGCTGGTTTTAAACAGTCATTCCCTTCCCCTATGGCTCAGTGGACACTGTGGGCAATGATATCTAATAAATTTATTTCCAGTCTCACCAGGCTATGGCTGTTTCATGAATTACTCACATGAAGGTGGTCCCATATGACCAAGGAGCAGAGGCACTGCAGGATGCCCCCACCCTCCATGTTGTTCCTCTTCCTATGGCTCCTTCCCTTGGAATAAACACATTAATTGTGGATAGTTGCAGGAGAAATCCTCTGTACACATAGATCTACATATATTGACTTCCATTGGGAGACAGAGCTCATTAGGCATCTCCCAAGGAAGGCCAACACATTACTGTTGGGGAAACCAACATATGAAGAGATCTGCATGTATCAGCTTTCTCCCTGGAAGCATTCACATCACATGGAGAACCTCACTGACTTTTGATCACATAAGGCTTTTTTACTTGCATGGCATGTGTCTCACATGTGAAGGGAGTTTACATTTCTCTGGCAATATTTGAAGGAATCTAGGATAATCTGGCATGTAACAAACTGTAGAGTAAATCTCTGTTTCTTTCACTTTTTCCAACTTGGGCCACCTTCTGAATTCACTTATCTTTCCAAACCTGGCCATACATCAAGCCAACATCTAATATTTTTTTTGTCAGCCATGTGGGCAGAATCCCCAGTTCACATCCCTTGTTTTGGTCAGATAAATATCCTCACTTACTCCCCCACCAAAAAGGCCTTTTTCTCAGTGCTCTCCTGTACCAGAAGAGAGTAAGGCATCATTATTTGTTTGAACCCTTTTTTCTTTGTGATACATTAAGACGATGGCCATTTCCACACGGGGTGAGGGAATTGCCCCGCTCCGCCACTTACCGGATCTTCTGGGTCCCTGGTCTGGTCCAGGCTGCTCCAGAGCAGCACGTGGTCATCGATCCACTCTGCTCCGGCGTCCAAAATGGTGGCTTCCCATGGGCTGTGGGTCTTGACCAACTGCTGAAGCTTGCCAGCCTAAAGCCTGCCCTCGGCAGATCGCAGGCTCGCATTGGTGCAAGCCTGTGAATCTGCACAAGGGAGCAGGCTCGCAGTGGCGTGCTCTGTGCTTTTGAAAGACCAGAAAAATCAGGTCTTTCAAAAGCATGCTGGAGGACCACTTGGAGTCGTTCCGGAGCGGACTGAGGTGTGGATCTACAGTAAGTAGTATGGACCCTGTCTGGTCCAAGGTGCAGACGTCCTCTGTGGAGGACGCACTGCACTGTTTTTATTGCCCTGTGTGGAAATGGCCCATATCATACAATATACAGAATCAGTGAATATTTTTAAAAATAGATAACTAGTGGTGAATTAAAACACAGCAACAAATATTACATTGTGATTTTTCCCCCAGTGATGCTGAAAACTCCCTGTGGATCTACCAGAAGAGACATTTTTAGCAGGTGGAATATTTGCTGTTGCCACGGTTGACTTAATTGTCTGAAAGAAGCAAACTTTGCTTAATGCTCTGTATCTCATACTACAACTGTTGTCAAAATGGCTGCTGCTTTAGGGCATTTCCACCCTACACTGTTATAGTGCTATTATTCCACTTTCAACATCCTACGGAATCCTTGGGTTTGGAGTTTAGGCAGGGGCCTTTAGAATCCCAGCCAGAGAGCTCTTTGGCCTCAGTAAACTACAAATCCCAGAATACCAAAGGATGTTGAAAGTGGAATAGCACAATAACAGTGTGGTGCAGAAATGGCCTAGGTTTCCCTTCCCAAGAACTGCATCTTATGCATAGGACTTACCCTGGAAAAATAATATTTGTGAATGAATAGAAAATGTTTCTTGTGACATTTAAAGCCACCCACATAGTTATTCTTCACAAGAAATAAAAACAGCTTACATCAAAGGACCACTAAGAATCAGCAAAGAGGCTCAGCAATCTTTGTCTAAAGAGTAACACCTCAACATGTCAAATTTGTGATCTTATCAGGAACTTCGCTTACGGAATCAGAGATTAAAGAAGCCTCCCTGAGAGAGCTGTGGTGACAATCAAAATGACAAGCAATGATATTCCACGTTGGGTAAGGTAATTGTGTCTGTTGTGAGATGCTGATCAGATCAGAAGATGTTCATGAATATTTTGCAAGATGGCAGCAATTCATTCATTGCAGCATTTCTGTTTCAAGAGCAAAGCAGCACTTGGATTGGTCTCATAGAATTCATATTGATTTGGCAATGCAACTTGCCCTCCCTTAGATTGAAGAAAAATGATTTACCCTAACAAAAAAAAGGGAAATTTTAAGTTAAACAAAATTTTAAAAAAGTATTTTTAAAAGACATTATTTATATTGACATTGTGTTATTAAGCTACAGAAGTGTTTGTGTTACACAAAAGTCTCTGTTTTATGCAAGATCTAGAAAGGACACAGTGCTGTGCATTACCTAGTCTTTCTCCTTTATAAGGTCTTATAAGAATAGATGTGCTGCCATTCACCAGGCAATTCCATGTAATACAAACTTTGTACACACCGTGATGTACTTATGAAGAGAGTTAGATTGCAGCTTGAGAGATCAAGGTTCAAGTCTGACTGATCCATGAGACACACTGGCCATTTCCACATGACGTTGCTGAGTCACTTCTGCAATGGGATGACAGCAGTCAGCAGGTCGTGCTTCTGCACAACGTTGTCGCTGTGCCACTTCCATCCCATTGTAAAGTGTTGCACTTTTACAGTATTTGAAAAATAAAAAAAAATCCATTTTATGCATCCCATCATGTGGCATTCCCATACTTACCATTGTATGGAAGACGTGGAAGGGTGATTGTGACACTTCCTGCCCTACCGCAGCAATGCCAACTGCCTGGCTATCCCACTCTCTTCTGCAGGGAGCAAGCAGGTGCAGAGGGGAGTGTTGCTGATGTGCTCCCTTGTGGACACAGAATTGCAGCACAATGATGCAGCAGAGCATTGTCATGTGGCAAGGACCACTGAGTCAGTCTCTTTCTCAACTTCAAATGAAAACACTATGCCCTTTCTAGATCTTGCATAAAATAGAGACTTTGAAGCTAAAATGGGAAGGAGAGCTATGAATGCCTCCTTGAGCTCATTTCAGGAAAGGAAGCATTCAAAGGTGTTTAATAAATGAATAATAAACAATACATTTTGCTACAGCTTATCCCCTGTTGTACTGCATGAATAACTTATGTATGTGCGCCTGAGGAACAAAGCTGGTCTTTTGATGCACAGGAGGAAGCTATATTTTATCTGGTTGTCACAGCCTTACTAAGCTTACTAAACTAGGAGTCATATTCAGGGATAGTTATTGGGCTAAATGTTTGGATCCTTTAACAGCATCCCTTCCATTTCACTGACAATTACCTAGGGCAAACAGCAGACAGAAGGCGATTCCACACAAATTACTGGCCAAAAGACTGTTCTGACTGAAACTGACTTTTTTCCCCCTCATGACATCTATGATAAGAAAACCATCTTACCATAGATGCCATCTATGCACATACTGATCCATGCCAAGGTGCTTCTGCACCACTTTAAAATTCTGGTTCATCTATAGAATATCTATAGAATTTTTTTTTACTCAAGTGATTAAAAATAACCTTTCTGTTTGAAGACTTAGAGCTCTCACGTCTTGCTTAGGTATCGTGATTCACAGAGTAGAAAATAGGCTAGCTAGATTAGTCACCTGTGGGATAGCTTTGGGACTAGGCAGGTGGGGAGTTTAGAAACATCTGCCTAAATGGCTGTGATGTTATAAACAGAGCTTGATAAAAACTTTCAAATAGCTTTTAGTTATAGGTATAGCTCCAATACTTCCCCAAAGTGGAATAGTTAATGTGAGGTTGCATATTAACTTATTTTTCTAGGGTTGTTATGAGTAGCTTGCAATTGTCAGATGTTATAGGACACAATTTCTATGATTCTTTAGTATTGGCACTGCTTCCTACAACTGATAGGAGTTGCACTCCAAATACATTGGGAAGGTAACGTATTCTCTCCCCACCATCCAATTGGGCTATGATGAATATTCATAAATTTCAATTTTGCCTCTTTTTTTGATGGGAAAGAACTATTCAGCAAGAAGTTTTTCAAGTCTATAAAAGAAATTCAAGAGTAATTATGTATTCTCAAATCCTGTTTTGTTTTGTTTTAACAAGTTGACATCTTCAGCAGTAGCTTGCTCAAACTAGTTCACATGGATTTAGACAATACGAGATTCAGACACAATAAAGATGATGGCACTCTTAGAGTGAAGGACTGGCTTCTTCGCTATTTTACTCCCTGGATTGCTGTACTCCAGGGCCATACTCTGTTGTCAGGGATGCAAAGGGACAAGAGCTGTTTGTATCAACTGCACAGTGTCATAAGGGTACTCACAAAGCTAAAACAGTACTTATAGTGGAGTTGCTGTCTAGGCTTGTGAAAGTGGTAGAACTATTGAGGGTCAACATAGGTGATTACTCTACAGTTGCCTCTCCTGCCAAGACGGACAGGTTATCATCCATCCAATATAAATCAGGCTTGATCTCAGTAGTACAAAGGATGTTAGAGCTGGCAATCCATGACAGTCTCCTGAAGGGAGAAGGTCAGAGGTATGTCTTCCACGTGGGTTTCATTTAATGCATTATGCTATAATCCTTCATTAAAGATGTGTTTAATGTGTGCTATTTAATACATACAAAAGTGTTTGCCTCTTCCTTCCATAACAAGATGTTTGTATCTAATACACTGTGTCAGTATTGGGGATATTGAGAGACTTTGGTAAATGAGACTCTCAATCAGCAGAGTAATTGCACAAAAACGGAAGTTGAACAGATCACCAGTCCCACTTCTTTAACTCCACCCAAAACACACTTAATCTAGCTCAAAATAAACACAAAAACAGTTTGGTTAAAAATATAAAAGAGTTTACTCACAAAATCTTGTGCATGGTTTACACAGGTTCAATTCTTGAAGACGGTAGGAAGAAAAATAGGCACTCACATGCTTGCTGCTAATGATTCCTGTTAGGAAATCTCAGAGCATGCTTTCAGGTCAAAAGGTGAAGACAAAAGAAAGAGCAAATGGCAAGAGAACCTTTTAAAAAACAAAGCATGTATACGTGTTGGAAGAAGAGGTGTTAACCAACAAACAGGAAGTTTTCTCTCTAGGCTATCTCTCTATGCTTACAATAGACATGCAAACAAACTAGCCAGTTAATTAGGCATGCAAAGGTTGCTACTCCCAACAGTCAGCACTACCAGTGTTCATTAAGGATTCCAAAGGAGTATTTATACTGCTGTCTGGAACAGTGGAGTCAAACTTGGGGGGGATGCTGTGCCCCCAGGTGCACTGGCTCCTCACTCTCCTCTCCCTCAATGAGGTTCTGAAAAAGGGGAAGCAGAGTTGGTCTGCCTGGAACTTGAGATAGGCCGTAGACAAATGCAATCCGCATCAAGTCAAGCCTATCTCCTCCTCACTCCCCTTGTAATTTCTTTGAGTAAGGCAGAAAAGGAAAGAGGAGATGGGCATGGGGGCAATGGTAAATGCTGCTTTCTTTTGAAAATGAAATTGTTCCCACCCACAGGAGTAGCCCTGTTTGGTCTGTTGCAGGAAAAGGAAAGGGGAAAGGGGAATAAACCAAGAATCTAGCAGCCCCTTTAAGGCTGACTGATTTATATTTTAGCATGAGCATTTCTTGATATCAATCTGCTACCTCAAGCACAGATGACTGAGAAAGTGGATTGATATCCACAAAAGCTCATGCTAAAAAATAAACCAGTTAGTCTTAAAGAGGCTGTAGATTATACCCCCTCTTTCTCCTTTCTTTTTTGTTTTCACTTGCCCCCAAAGGGGAGTTAGAATTTTCCTTTGTCAGCACCTTTTCTTCTCTGCAGAATGGTGAATCCAGTGGAGATTTTCTAGAGTTCTGGGGGGGGGGCAGGATGATCAAACACTTATTTCTAAAGTTCCTATATAACCACACTGGCCAGACTAACTCCATATTCTAGGCATTGTACCTAAAGCCTGTTAGAATCATTAACTCATCCAGATTCCAAGCTTTTGTTTTAAATTGTAAGTCTCTAATATAAACTGCAGAAAAGGAGAGCCTTCTAGTCTTGGGCCAGTTCCACACTAGGCTATTATAGTACTATTATTCTACTTTCAACATCCTATGGAATCCTGGGATTTGCAGTTTAGGGAGGGGCCCCAAAGGCCCCTAAACTGCAAACCACAGGATTCCATAGAATGTTGAAAGTGGTATAATAGCACTATAACAGGCTAGTGCAGAAATGGTCTTACAGACAAATACCTTGATTTGCTGGAAAGCTATAAACACACCAGCACAGAGTGCAAAGATATGTCAATCATGGGTTTCTGGAAAAAATGTAAGCTCAGTTGTATTTTCCCAAGGCTTTTTGAGAGCTGAACAGGATGGTCCTGGATGAAAAGGAGATGAGAGAAAGCCAGATAGAGGTCGGGGGGGCAGGGAAAGAGAGAGAGAGAGATGCCCATTGATAGGATAGATGTTTACTGTGGTAATTTCAAATAATAGATGAACTTCTTTGTAGTATAAGGGTAGTATCTGGGATCTAGATGCCTAAATACCCTAAAGGCCCCAGATCCCATCTGATCTTGGATGCTAAGCAGGGTTGGCATTGGTAAATACTTGGATGGGAGACTGCCAATGAATAGTAGTAAAACCACCTCTGAGTATTCTTTCCTAAGAAAGCCTTAGGAAATTCGTGGGGTCATCATAAATCAATGATGACTTGAAGGCACCTACACACACATCTACAATCTATTATGATCTATTTCTGTAGACCTATTTATAGCATGGACTATGTCAGAATCTAGCTACCTTAGTAATCTGCGTTTTTGTTTAATGCTGAGGATAGGATTATTGTTTAGTGAGGTTATTAGAATGCTTTTCTAGACAGCATTACTGCACTTTTGTGAACAACAGCAATACTAGTGCTCCTTGGCAGAAAACTCTAAGTACCTCACCAAACTACAGATTCCAAGATTCTCTAGAATGGAGCTGTGACAATTAGAGTGGTATTGAATTGCTATAACTATGGCCCTTTCTGCACGGGAGCCGACTGGATCAGACTACTTGTCGCACCTTGGGAGCGGACTGGATCAGACTACTTGTCGCAGTTCTGCACCTCAGTCCGCTCCAGAGCGACCCAAAGTGGTCGCGCAGCGTGCTTTTTAAAAACCTGTTTTTATAGGTTTTTCAAAAGCATGGAGCGCGCCACTCCGTGTCACTCCATTCCTGCACTCTGGTGCAGATTTGCAGGCTTGCACCAGTGTGAGCCTGCAGATCTGCCGGGGGCGGGCTTTAGGCTAGCGAGCTTCAGCGGTTGGTGGGGAGCCTCCACCAACCGGAAACCGCCATTTTGGACGCCGGAGCAGTGCGGAGCGATGAGCTTGCACTGCTCCTCGTCAGGACGGACCCAAACGGACCCACCAAAAAGCCGGTGAGTAGCAGCAGGGAGCGTTTCCCTCGCCGTGTGCAGAAAGGGCCTATGTCATGTGAGACAAACTGTTTAGAGCAATTCTAGTTCTATCATTAGGCACACTGAGTCACCTGCCTTAGGTGGCAGATGCTGTGGGTGAGGTAGCAGCCATTTTTTGTGAGACAGCAAGATATTTCCTTCTCTTGGAAGACAGACTGTTGTGTGCTCCATAACTTGCCCCACATTCCTTAAATTAGCCTTGGGCCCTCAGATGCAATGTAAGATTATATGTCCCCACCAGTGGCCCACAAACCTGTGCAACTGCCAGCCCAGTTTGTTTATCTATGTGGAATGTGAGGTGAGGTGATAAATCTTGTCCTTGTTTCATGTAACAGTTTGTCTTAGGCCCTTTCCACACGGGAAGGGAAAAACATCCTGAGACATCCTGAAATGTCCGTCGCCACGTGGAGCAGCGCATTTTCGCTGCTCCACACTCCTCGGCGTCCCATGGCGTCCTGTGGGGCCCAAAATGGTGGCTTATGACTGGCGGAGGCTCTCCACCAACTGGAGAAGCTCGCCAGCCGGAAAGCCCACCCCCAGCAGATCTGCAGGCATGCCCTTGCGCACGCCTGCAAATCCACACCGGGCGCTGCGATGGGGCTGCACAATCGTGCTTTTTAAAAACCATTTGAAAAGTGGTTTTTAAAAAGCACGCGGCGGCACCACTTCTGGGCGCCCTAGCGCGGATTGGGGTGTGGAACTATGCAAAAGTAGTCTGCCCCAATCCACTTTATGGTGTAGACGACCTTGTCAGAGGTCGCTCTACACAGTTTTTAAACCCCCATGTGGAAAAGGCCTTGGAGGCACTGATTTTTAGAAAAAGTATGGAATGTTTCATACTCTTTATCTGAACTGCCACTGGTACAAACATCATTAGTGTGTTTCCATTATTTCAGGGATATAGCTCCCCTCCCTATGTTTAATTTTGGCCCTTTCTGCACTAGATTGTTATAGTGCTATTATTCCACTCTCAACATCCTATGGAATCCTGGGGTTTGCAGTTTAGGGTGGAGCCAAGGCCCCTCCCTAAACTGCAAACCACAGGATTCCATAGGATGTTGAAAGTGGAATAATAGCACTATAACAACCTGGTGTGGAAATGGTCTTTGTCATAGCTACTTTAAGGTGAAGTATAACTGTCTCCAATGCCAAATTAGTGAAACTTTCAAATAAACAATTAACAAGTATCTATATCTTGAAAGGCCATCAAGTGATGGAGCCCTTTACTACACAGAATAAATGGATCACGGGGGGAAACCTTGTAATAGGAAAAGCATAATTTATATTTCTATAGTGTCTTGCAAGCATTTATAGCCCTAAATCAGTAGAAGACATGGATGCATATTTAATCTTCTCTTTGAAAGAAGGAAAGCTCAGTTGTTTTCTGTGAATTTTTTAAAAACCAGGAAAAAATAGATCCTGGCATGAGAAATGAATGAAATCCCCAGATACAAGCTAGGTGGAGACAGCTATTCCTAGAAATTTGGGCTGCTCCTAGAGTTTTGCAAAAGCTGCATACACACAAAAGACTTTTTACTGGAATGTTTTTGCCCATACACACAACTTCCCTACTTATCCCCCCTTTTATGGTTTGTGTGCAGATCCAGATGCATTGTCTGGGAAGTCTTCCAGATCTGTCACATTTAAGTTAATGTTGAGTATCAACTGCACCAGGCAAGTTCTTTTCATTCAGAGCAACACTATCAGGAATATTGAAGCTGGAAAAAAGGGTGTGAAAACTTGCACTTGAGGTCAACTTTGCAGCTTTTTGGAGTTCTTCCATGGTTTGGGAGGGGGCTGCACTTATTTTTCTTGGCATATTTACTGATATCTGAACTCTGGCAACATTTCCAGTATTACTATCATATCCAATTTAGATGACTCTTTTCCAGTTGCAGGTATCATTTTGAACATGATTTTTATGTCAAAAATCTGCAGCTAAGTGCTTGGCAGTGGCAGCACTGAATTATTTTGGTTTTGGCCATCATCAGACATGAAATACTATTGAATATTAAATATCATTGAAGCTTATCTGCCAAATGCTGACAGCCATGTGGGAGATGGGATGAGAAAGCAAAGGTGCTGATTATATGCCTTGTCTCCAGCTCCCATGACAAAGAGTTGCAGTGTTGATCAAAACTCCCTTACTTGTGAATATGTGGTTTTCCCTGCCTCCACTGTAGCTCCTAGGACTGTTTTAAAATACTGTCTCCCAATGACCTTCTTGTATATCTAACATGTCAAAGAAGGCAGATGTCCCACAGAGATAAGATTTCTTGTGTATTATACAAGTCAGGCAAGGAAGCCAAGTGTTCAAGAAGCTTTTTGGGTATGATTTTATGAAAAACACTGGTGTATTACAGAGGTGGCAATTATTACACTGTCTGGTCGATGTCAGTGACAAATGGTAATAGAAATGGAAAAACATACAACCGTGATTGTGTGAGTGGTTGCATGCTGGGGCAACAATATACCAGAGATGGGCAATTGTGGTCCTCATAGAATGTAGTTCCATTGATCCTTCAACAGTAATTAGACTGGCTAGATTTGATGGGAACTGCAGTTGCCTTGCCCTGAAGTAGAGACAAGTAATTAAAGTTCTCTGGTTATGTTCTCTCTTTGTCTTTTCTGCATTTATTTTTGTTCCTCATGTATAGATGGATACTCTCAGGCATAACTTCACTATCTCTCACATAACTCCTCTTTCTTTCTGTTCTTCTAATTCCTTTTTTTTTTTTGTCTTATGTGGCAACAGCAGCCTCTTTCCAGGGATGTCAAGTCACTCATTCCAATAGCACTTTGTCTTTGCTGAAGACGGTCCAAGCACCACTTTACATACAGACTAGCAGAATATGGGCCTGGCCTAAGATTAGTAAAGAAGTTCATTAATCACACAAAAAAACACACACATGCACACAAAAAAAGAAATATACCCTTAAGTTAGTTAACTAGTGTGACTAAGAATGTTGGTACTTTTGCTCTTGATTTCACTGGGTGCTCATGATGCCAATGCAACCTTCCTATTTTCCCAGGTAACATAAGAAGGCTGAAAGGATAATCTAATCCAGCAGTTCTTAACCTTTTCTTTACCATGGACTCCCCTTTAAATATGTCTTTTGCTGTGGACCACCAAGACTTAACTGAAGATTAAAAACCCTAAAGTGCTTCAAATATTTATTTAAAGTTGTTAATCAAGCATATTCAAATTTGGTGCAGCTACAAAGGCACCTTTTGGCTGTATGTATGGTAGCAAGAAATGTCACATGCTTTCTCTCAGCCATGCAGTGTTATTCACTACTATGTTCTCGCTGCATGCAAGTGCTTGGTACTTTTGTTCCCTATCAAGCTGTTATTGCATGACCAGGGTGACAAACACTCCAAATAAAAGGACAAACAAGCCATAAATTTGACAGGAAAAGGCC
The DNA here is from genome assembly GCA_948474755.1 of Ctenosaura bakeri. Classification (NCBI taxonomy): domain Eukaryota; kingdom Metazoa; phylum Chordata; class Lepidosauria; order Squamata; family Iguanidae; genus Ctenosaura; species Ctenosaura bakeri. Next base: position 756,014 of record CAOLHI010000653.1, read on the forward strand.
ACAACTTTTCTTGGCTACAGATGCATATTGGGTTGGCGCACATGTGGGTAAGGATCCAGGCATTGATCAACCTGCCTGTTGACTAATGAGCCCAAGTCTCCACCCAAAGCTGGAATCCAGTTTTCCTAATGTCAGGAAACCATTTTTTCAACCATGAAACCAATAACAACAAATATCTTGCCAAATTTACTGGGAGGACAAGTAGCTGCAAATTGTATACAGAGTGTCTTAAGACCTCCTTTTTCTTTGTTACATTTTGAAAAGTGACAATACAGCTGTTTGTTGTGGTTATTATTTATTAATTTATGTCCCATTTTCTTCCTGATACTGAGACTCAAGGTAGCTTACTAGATAAATACAGTTCAGCTGAGTACTCAATAGCAATGCACCTTGTACTTTGAAAACAAATCTGGTAATAGCCCTAAGAAGATTCTGTATGAAATCAAAGTTTGGCCCTTTCCACACGAGGCGAGGGAATCACTCTGTGCCATTACCTACTGCTTCTTCTGGGATCCGAAGCAACGCAGACTGTCCCTGAAGCCCTTCTGCAGGCTTCCTCCTTGGTCCAGGGCGAATCGGAGCAGTGCAAGGTCTGTAGATCCACACTGCTCCAGCTTCCAAAATGGCGGCTTCCGGCTTCCAAAATGGCAGCTTCCGGTTGGTTGTGGGTCCCGACCAACTGCTGAAGCTCACCACACCTAAAGCCCGCCCTCCGCAGATCACAGATTTGCATTGGTGCAAGCCTGCAAATCTGCACAAGGCAGCAGGAACGCAATGGCGCGTTCCAGGAAAATAAAGACCTGTTTTTTGTCGTCTTTAGAAAAGACACTGGAGGACCTGCTCCTAGTCCGCTCCAAGGTGCAGACGACCTCCGTGAGAGGATGCACTGCCCCATTCTAATTGCCTGGTGTGGAAAGGGTCTTTGACTATAGAAAAAAGCTGGTTGCCCAGGACCAATCTTGGCAGAAATTGTGATTCCAGAAATTCACACCAGAAGCTGCTTGTGAATAGAACTGTTTGGTGTGCACCTGTGATATCACCAGCACAAATTTAATACAGACATAAACACAGACACAAACACAAACAGGTTTCCAACTGTTTTTTAAAAGATGACAAAGGATGAATGTACACACATGCATATATACATACAGCCCCTGGTGGCATTGAAAATAACCTGATGCATTGGAGAGGGACAATTCTGAGGAGTGACCAATATTTGACTTGATGGAATATGAAATTCTCTTTTGTTTAACAGGCTCTTTATGTTAACTATTAAAGAGGAACACTACTGTCTTAATATAACTTTAACCATTTATCCATCATCATCAAGTTATTTCACACTTTCATACATACATACAACATAGTATCTGTTAGGAATTTATACAGACATTTCATAAAGATTTTCACATGTATAGAATTCTGTCCTTTGGATCATATCCATTTATACCTTCTCTCCCATTTGAGAAACTATACATCCCTAACAGACATCTGTGAATATATAGGCATCTGAGAGTTAATTGTCTTGAGCACTACTAAAGCTAAGAGCATCCATTACATTCATAAGTACCTTAACAGGCATTAATTACAATCACAATGAATTTAGATAGACAGACAGACATGAATGAGCATAGCCCAGGTGTTTATCTAACTAGCACTGTCTCTTAGCATGTCTTTCAGCATGTCTGGCACAACTTGGGGGCTACATTATAGCAGTCTAATTGCTGGCTCTCTTAGCTCCTTTTATTCTCTCTCGCTAGTCTCATCATGCTATCAGCTATCCAACCAAAATAATTCAAAGCAATCTTGTAGCTATGCCCCATGTATACTATCCAATCAAAACAGAGAACTTAAGATATGATGGCACTTGAGGTACAGTTGCCCTCCACATTCACTAGGCTTAAGGGTGCAGGACCCCACGAAAGTGGGAAAATTGCAAGTATCAAAATGAGTGTATGTAAATGGTCGGGAGAGTGGACCCCCATGGTCCATACCACATCAGGGAAAGTAGATGGAAAGGGGGTGGGTTGACATGGTATCCCCATACTTATTTCCTCTCTTGCCCACCCCTCCTACAGTCTGTGTACACAGAGCAGTGGGCAAGTATTTGTGATGCTGAGAAATGGGCTATGACCCATTCTTAGCTGGCCAGACAACAGCTGGCAGGGGAGATGGAGAACCAAAAGTGGATTTTTAAAGGACTGTGTACCCTGATCAGAGCCCCTGAGAGGGCAGATTCCCCTGGAAAAGAAGCACTTGAGGTGGGGGGAGGGCAGTGGTTGGAGAAACTCACTAATATTAATCAAATCCATGAAAGTTAAACCTGAAAATATGGAGAGCCAAATGTATAGTCTGTATATTTTTGTATTTTTTTTTAACCTTTATTGTGTTTTTAAACTGTAAGCCTCTTTGAGTCCCAATTTTGGGAAAAAGGTGGCATACAAATAAATATAATCACCATCACCACACAATAAGCCTAGCCTGTTACAGTGTCTTATTTTTAATGTTATTATAGTATGTTTATCTTTTTTTGCAACCCTATTAAGCAAGCATCATTTCTCCTATATTAACATTATCCCCAAACTTTGCCCCATTGCTTGATTATGTCATGTTATTTGAAGCACTTCCGCAGAATCAAGAATACTTTTCATCACTATCAGTATTAAACTAAAAGAGGGTTGAAATCTTAAAATACAGTTCCTTGGAAATTAAAGCTATTTAAATAAACAGCAAGTGCTTCAGGGAAATTATGTATAGGACAGGATAATTAAAGTAAAATATTCCATTTTCAAGACATTTCACTGTCTGGGAAAAAGAACAACAACTCCCATCTGATCTAGAGTAGCCATCTGGGGTAGAAATTGGATATTTTTTTCAGTACCTGCAATGGGGTAGCATTTGCCAGGTAGCTTAGAGGATACTCAGCAGACTGGTTAGCACACAGCTCTGTCCTCCAACATGTTAGTGAGGCCTGCCAAAATTCACAGCCTGACACAACCTCACTGTACTAAATGGTTAGGTCCAGCCATTAGCATTATATCTTTCTGAAGTGGAATGCAAAATAAAATGTGAAATAAAGATGCTCCCATCCAAGAATGCAGCACGCTCCATCTTTTCTCCACTTCCTCTTGCCAGAGACTCCACCTTGAGCAGTTTAAATCAAAGAGCAATAAATGAGTTCATGACAAAATAACATTACACAAAGAAAGCATTCAGCAAAAAGGCAAAGAAAGCCTGGGAGAAACACATGGAAACTTGAGTTATGCAGTGACCATGCCTCCTGACATAGGTCACTTCCCAGGCTGGGCAGACAGAGAAACAATCAAGGTCTTGAAGGTTAGGAAATAAGGCTGTTCTTCTAGTCGAAAGAACACTCCGCCTGAGGGCAAGAGAAAGTGGATGAAGGTGATGTGCAATACTGCCAGCCTCCTCTGACTGCTAGATTCTTTCTGACACAGAGGGAATGTCACTGCCCCGCAGTGCTATCTGCTTCTGTCACTATCTGCGTGCAGCAGGTGACACTGTGTAGGCGATGGAGCTTAGCAGGGAAGATGTGCAAGGAGTTAAAGGGAGCCAGTGGAGGGAAAAGAAAGATCTCCCAAAGGGAGGACTGGAAATAATATTCATGAAAAGACAGGCATGGGTGGAGAAGGCAGCCGGAGAAGTCAGAATACCACAGTCACTCAGACTGGACCAATTATAACATTCTAGGAAAACACACTCATGCACTCACACACACATTTCCTTTTGCAGCTACCTCTGCTTTAGCAGCAGTGTTTCTGCTGAAAAACTACACATAGACAAGAATATCTCACAGTCCCTCCTACCTCCTCAAAAGCAGGAAAGCAAACAGTGTTTCAGACAAATAGGAATGTCCAAGATGTTAAATGTAAAACCTTAGCAGACTAGAAGGGATTCAGCTATTACTATTTACATAAAGCCTGGGACATGCACTTTATTTTTTCATTTAAAAAAAAAAATTCACTTTCAAAACAATTCATATCAAGGGAAGCGAGGCTTACCCCATTAGAGACAGCGAGGCAATCGCTTCACCTGGTTTTAGATGCCATGAAAGAGCGTCAAATTACTATTTATTTGGTTTATTATTGTCGTATTTTGACTGCTAGAAATGGAGAGAGGCAGTTGCGGGTTCTTCTGCCTCAGGGGCCAAAATAACTTAACCTGCTATGCTTACCACGCATGTTGACTTCATAGTATGTGAGTGGGAGGATTTTGTTACTCTCTCTCAGGTGGCAGAATATCTTGGGATGGCACTGAGAGAGGAGTTATTTCTGTATCATCTGAGAGGCTCACTGAAGACAATTTGCCCAAGGGGGATTTTGGAAGCCTCCGAGCATAGGAATGGCCCTACCATTACATAGGGTAAGCTGGCCATATCAGGAGGACATATAGCAGCAGCAGACATGGATATACCTCCACCCTCACACACACCCCACACACAAATATTATCCCAGTTATAGCAACATTTGCTTATTGCTGTCCTGCCCTGTCTGGCTCTCTCAGCCTTTTTGGATTTTTCTTCCTAGGAATGGAGAAGTGTGGGAAGAGTAAGGAAGGAAAAATATCAAGGAGAAGTATAGGAAGAGTAAGAAAAGAAAAATATTAACAGCTGTGGCAGTTGGTAGACAATTAACACAGAGGATAACAGTCTTACTAATGGTAGATTAGGGATCGATGTTAACTTTCAACTCTGGAGAGAAAAAATATTTGAAAAATTACTCAGTTTCCAGGCTGCCAGAAACCTTAGTGCGGACAGCTAAAGCATCTTGTGAGGTATCACCACAGGTGTGAGAACAGGAAGGTTTTCTTCTCATAAAACTTCTCTGTAATCTGAGGAAACTAAAGGGAAAGATTCTGCAGAATCTTACAAATCCTGCATAAATGTCAAATGTCTTCATAATTTGTGCTCATTTGAGTTTGCATAACTGGTGCTGTGCTATCTGCATAAGGTTTAAACCTTAAAACTCACTTTGCAGTAGTTTGTGTAAAGTACATAAAGTACGCAGAGAAAAAAACACAAGTTTAGCAAAAATGCATCTTTGCACAGCGTTTATCAGAAAAATTACACACATGTTTTGTGCAACCTGATATACTGGATAACTTTCTCTAAAAAGCTGCATAGTTTTGTTTTGTTTTTTAATCAAGGGGAGTTTTAAAAACATTCTAATTGGACAGAAGTTAATAAATGGACTGTTTTGATTGTTTTCAAGTAGAAGAGGAATGAAAACATACATCCAGAATCCCAAATTTCAGAAGCATCTAGGAAATGCATCCTCAGGGTCAAGACACCATGTAGTGCCCATGACAGGATTAGCAATCAGTTCTTTGGGTTTTTAAAAATTAAATATCAGGAATGAAGGGGGTAAATAATCATTGTTCTTACAGTGCATGGTGAGAGAAAGTTTATGCCATGAGTTCAGTTAAAAGTCCATTCTTATGCATACTCTAGACACACCAATTTTCCTTCCTTCTTCCTCCATCTGTATCCATGTAATTCTTAGAATATGTTCTACTCTGATTATTGTTTTGCCTATTTTCAATCTGTTCCATTGTTGTATAAGAAAGTATATGCACTGCACTTTAATTTGAATGTTAGTCTCTTTGATTGGGTGGGTCACACACTATTTCTACACAAGCAAAAAGAACCCATACCTTTGAATAAGGAGAGAAGTCCAGTCTTGCAGAATTGTATCCCTGAGGCCCAAAATTTCATACCAGGTAGCAATGTTATCATGTTCATTCTCCTTATAGGTTCCTTTTCATGCACACCTATTTCACTGAAAAAACCTGCAATTAAGTGATCCATTTTGTTGCATGTGTAGTTACATCATTTTGCCCTTTAAGTAGAAAGATATGTGGATTTGGAAGCTGAAAGTTCTTCCAAGTATAGTATCTTCCCTCCTCCACCTGCACATGTGGGCTGGAATTTGCACCCCTTTTTTGCATGTCTTCAATTTTGTGCCCCCAAAGGAAAAGGAGGAAGAGAAGAGAAGAGAAAGCAGGAAAGGAAGAGAGGGCAGCAAGCAGGCAGACAATAACAGCACAAATATACAGCATTTGCAAGAAAACAATGGGAGCAGAGAAGCACTGCTGCTCTGGGTAAGTCAGGTAAGGTAGTAAGCTCAGAACTGCACTCTTCCTCACACTCAAAATGCTTCTTCATCCCCTTTATTCTGGCAAAACATTATGCCAGCCTGTCTGATAGTGAGCAGATGTCCTGCATTCACAAGCTGGCAACTCATCAACCTTGGGAAGGGCACTGACCTAATTTCCTCTTGTGGATGCAAAACACTTGAGGCTGTAGCTCCAGTCACGCACAGCAGGGTTCTCAAGTCCTGGATCCAAAAACCATAGGCAAAAGAAGCCATTTAGGACAGTGGGCAAAATCTGGGTTGTGCCTGAGGTGGTGGGGAAATGACATTGCAGGGAGACCCCCGTGAAGATGCACAGCTCTTTTTTTTTTTGCACTTGTAGGTACATTCATAGATGCTCTGTTTCTTTGCTGAATGAATAGGAAGGGAAATATGCTGGGGAAAGGCAGGTATGTTTCCTCCTGAGGATCCTCTAATTATTATTCATTTATTTGTTGCTTTTGTATCTCACTTTTCCACCAAGGAGCTCAAGGTGGCAACCCCGGCAACCCTGTGAGATAAAATGGCTCAGATATAGTGACTGGCTCAAGGTCAACCAATTAAGTTTCATGACCCACTAGAGAGCTGAGCCCACATTTCCTCAACCCTGGTTTGAAACTTTAGCTACCGTACCATTGGGCTGTCCATCAAAATTTATATTGTACTTGAAATGCACCCCATCATGAAGTATTTCAACCAAACCTGGCCGAGCAAACTTAACTTAGAACACCATCCACCCTATCCCTAAAACTGGATTATTCCCAGAAGTGATCAAACCATCTTGAACCCTCTGCATAGAGACATGATAAAAACTGCCATCTCAGCTTGAAGCTTCCAATGTGAACAACCCTACCAAAAGTTGTTTTAAACCTGGTGTGTAATTATGGATAATTTTGGATGCCACTAATGAAATGGTCAAATTCTTGTTTAAAATGCATCATAAAATCTGCTATGCAATGGGATGGAAAAATAGCCTTTTCTCTATCTTGTGATCTGTCTTGGTTGCCTGTGACATCTCATGCAATGATGCCATGATATAAAAATTGGGAATTCTTTCTTTGAACTGATATACCTCAGATTATTGCTATTTTTGACATTTGCAATCTCTGCTCGTAGCCTGAGACTGTCATAGCTGAATACAGAAACGGAGTTACCAAAGTACGGTGACTGTATATTTCTATTTTTACAAGACTTTAACTTTCCTTGTTTTTTTCTCCCTGGCACGACAACATATACTTATAAATACCACTGCACACATTGGGTCTGACAGTCATATGTCAGTCTGAAATAGCCCCTTTCTTTCCTTGTCAGCTGCACAACTACGACTACACAGATTGTGTATCACTTTGTCATGCAACTTGGATAAATAAGAAGCTGAAATTAGTCCAAGGAAGTTTTATGCAAGTTATTTTGTAAATGTAGCCCAGTGCCACTGGGGATGAGAGGTTATAATAATGCCTCATCTCACCAAGGATTTTGCATCTGTGACATTGTGATATCTGTGACACTGAGGATATCTTCCACTGTTTATTAAGCTGCCCACTTTATAAGTCCCCAAGGCACAAGTTGCTTGCCTACATCCTCTGTTTTTTATCAAGTAAACCCCTCCCTTGGAACATGTATGTGCTGCAGCAATATTTTCAAGGCTGTGTAGGTTCCAAAATTTTGCTCTGGCTGCTATAATTTTAACAGAATGGTCTCTTGCCTTTTTAAGCTTTGCACCTATATTTTTTGGGTGTGGGAGTGGTGGTAGGGTGCCTTTTATAATAGCAGGGAAAGCTTTATTATACATTTTATTCCTAGTAATTTTAATCTTTTTATGTATGGTTGCTGTTTGATGACACATTAAGCTACTTCATAATAGTTATATATTTTTTTAAAAAAATTATATTCTCTAATAATAATTGCCCCAAATGTTTAAGTGGGAGTCTTTCCACTCTACTTCTTCTAAGCTGTTCAGCTGGGAGGATGGGAAAGGGTATCGTCAGAGAGCTGATAAGGACTGATATGTCTACTCTATATGGTCAACCCATGATTTTTCACATATGAGACACACCTTCCTATTTAAAAATGCCATGCTCTTAATGCAAAACAAATGGAAGCAACTCTCATATCATCAGCCAATAGACCAATTAGCTCATGTTGCCTTAGACTATTTTTATATGTCTGGACAGTTGTGACTGTACTCGAGTTCTCAGCACTGGAAAGTAAGAATCCCAGTAATCACAGGATGGCAGAATATACTTGAATGGCTATAGAATAGCTGAATGCCCAATTAGCTAAATAAGAAAACAGAAAAGGAAAAGAAAAGAAGATACAGAAGATGAGCTGAATGGGGCAGCCCTACCATTACCAGTCAGCTTCCTCCCGCCTTTCCTTCCCACTCTCTTATCCTTTGGGACTTGCCCATCAGCTTATTGCTTTATCTCCTTAAGAGAGTGGGAAGGAAAGGTGAGAGGAAACTGACTTGGAATGATAGGGCCGCCCCACTCACTCAGCTCATCTTTGTGATGACATTCCTTCATGCCCATTTTGAGCATGTGATGGGCTTTATCTGATAAATGATATCAGAAAGCAGTTGAAGTCAGGCAAACATTTAGGAGGTGACTGTGGTGGCATGTGCAAACCACCTATATGATATTTGTGGTTGTTGACCTGAATGCACAGATGGAAAACACCACAACATTATTCTATGCCAGGTCTTTTGTCTGGTTTCTTTCTGTTCCACTATGTACTGAAAACCATTTTTAAAATCTTCTTTCAGAATTCAGTTAAGTTGCCAGAAATTGTTCTGAATAAATAAAGGACCTTTTATAATGCTCTTATTTGCAGGAAATTGTTGTCAACGAATACATTCCTCTTAAAATAAAATATGGTACTGCAACAGCTCGGAGTAGGCTCAGGGCCTTTTTTTTCAATGAAGTGATGATCTGCAAAGATACAGTAAACTAGAAATAAACCAGACAGCTTAACTAGAACCTGGGAGAAGAGAATTTATTTATGAGGTTTCAGATCAAGTTGCAGCAACCTACCCAACTGTTGTTGGTCACCAATAGTGATATTCTATCAAGTGATGTGATTATTCCAGGACTAGGCTTGGGTACATGTGGAGTTGTAGTTTCCATCACCACTACCTATGCTGTCTAGGGCTGAGGAGAATTATATCCAAAACATTCTGGAGGGACACATGTACTCCATCCCTCTTTCAAAGTACACCTGTAAGAGTGTGATTGAATTTTGCAGTATTCAGTACAGAAAAGAAAACCTGGGATGCAATAACCCAGGACAAATCTTTTTTACAGAATGGAAGAACCACTAGTTTTTAACAAGGGAATTAGACTTCCCATGTGATATAATGGACTTGGCCTGGAGAGACTAGGGTTCAACTTTCTGAAGTGCTTTGATGTTCATTAGGTAACTTTGGGCAAATCACTGCTGTCTCAGATTAAAATGGGAAATGTGGCTATTCCAGTGCCAGGAACCACCAGCCACTACTGTTTCTCCTTATTCAGAACAAGGTTTGTTATTAAAATCATCAGTGGAAAACAACAGCTTATTTCTATACGTTTCCCTATCACCCCAGCATTGGCTGGACACAATCATTTATCTTACTTCCTCCTCTCACTTCATCTCATTTTTGCCCAAATCCTCAGTACCAACTGTCAAAAATGAGCAACACAGATGTTTGCAAATGTTTTTTTTTAAAAAGGACTCTCTAGGGAACCATCTGCAAGGACATACAGGCAAGCCTCAGAGCCCCAAGGAAAGCATGCTTCAGTTAAATGCAGTGTTTGCATTTAAAAGTAAGATGTTTAGGAGTTACATTTTTGGTCTTGTTTTCTTAACAAGGTCAAGAGAAATAAAGGCTAGGGAACAGCTTTGAGAGAATAAAGTGTGTGTGTAAACAGTAACTGAATTTGGATCGTGGAGTTTCCCAGTGTTTGAAAGATACCATAAGTTTCCCTCAGGATCTAGAAATGGTGGATAATTCCATGGAGTCTTAACAGTTAGGAATGGACTAATCTATCAAGCATGACTTTACTCTGGTTCTAGTCAGAGCTTGGAAATTTTAGGCTGGCTTGGAGATTCTGGAAGCTACAATAAAAAAAAAAAGGGGGGGAACTCTATTCCACTGCTAAGTTAATTTCTTCCTGGTTTCACATCAGTTTATGATTTTTTAAAAAAGGCCATACAAAAAATTGGAAGCTCCCCCCTCCATATTTTTCTAAATATATTGCATATTTATACACCTTCTTTAAATGTACCCTTCCCCCACATTTTTTCAAATGTATCCATTATTTGCAAGCTTTTTTTCCCATTGAAAAAAGTGTTTTGCACACATTTTTAAAGGAGACAGGATCCCTAGACACTTATATTGCAGCCGTCAGGTCACTAGGGAGAGAGTTGCATCACTGTTACCCTGTTTACACTGTCCTGGGAGGGACACCTATATGCACTCTCAATTAACTAAGTTTGGGGGAAATTAGCAAAGAGCACAAGCTAGCAATACAAGAGGCAGGGCAACGCAGCGGAATCTTTTACCCAATGTCTACAGGGTCAGGCAAGCCAAGGAGCACACCGACTTATAAGAATAATTGAGATTTTTATTAAATACAGACAAACAGTGTATGCAACACGCTCACACAGATAACTATAGAAAATAAAGGTTGGAGTGGTATAGAGGGATTTTTGAGAGGGATTGTTGAATTGGGTGATACAACACCTGTCCTGAAGCCCAGATAGATCACTGCGAAGGTCCGAAGTTGCGCAGTCTCAGCCAATATGACTGAGGGGAAGGCTCGCCAAGCAGAGCGGCGGCAAGGCGAGATGGAACTCAGGAGCGATCCGAGGAAAGTCTCGGAATCAGGGGTTTTTATAGTGAGAAATGTAACTGCAGGCTATTCCGTACTTGGGGAAAACAATGAGTTTCAGGCACAAGACAAAGCTTTGGAAAGGTCAAAATTTAACATGATTGAGTTAGGTCCGAATTGACAATGGAGTAGCCAGTATGCAGATGCGCAGAGTGCTTGACAATTGAGTATCCAGCTTGTCAAGTTGCCTGCTCGGGGCAGGGAATTCTTTGTAAGCAGCATGCATACATAATGAGGGTGTTTGCAGAGAGGTCTCCTAAAGCAGCGATCTAGCTATTTCTGGCCTGCCTGTATTGTGTTGGGATATTGCAGGGTTTGATGGCCGAGCCTAGTTCTGTACTTGTCCAGGGGCCTCACAAACACGTGGAGAGGGGTGGTGGAAGAGAGCCAAATCATTGATATCAAAATGATATCTATGTCACCTAGACATGGTAGTAACATCACCATCTTTACTATTACTGTTTTATCTTCTGATAGGACGGACCAAATTAAAAAAGAATTTGGGGGGTCCCACATCCAGTATGTTGGATGCATTTAAGCAATGGATCCATATTGCAAAACTTGGCTAGGAATAGCATGAACAATTTTTTTTAAAACAAACAAACAAACAAACAATAGCTTGATTTGCTGGATCCAACTCCAAATCAAGCCAAAAGAACTTGTCTATTATTAAAGAGACAAGAGAGTCATCAAATACAGGATTGGTTGGATGCTCCATAACCCACAGCAATCCACAAATGTTTCATCAATAATGATTGCTCAAAGACTTCAACGACTATTGTGTACACCTCTCCAATGCACTACTGCTGAATCCTTACCATGGCTTCTTTCTCATTTATAACACTATGTTTTTACTTTAATTGCATAGTGTGAAAGTATCCTTTGTTTTCATAGAATCATTTTCTGTTACAAGCTAGAGAAGAATTTGTAGGAGAAAGTTTAAGACCACACTAGATTGTTATAGTGCTATTATCCCACTTTCAACATCCTATGGAATCCTGGGGTTTGCAATTTACTGAGGCCAAAGAGCTCTCTGGCTGAGAATTTTAAAGTCCCCTCCCTAAAGTACAAAACCCAAGATTCCATAGAATGTTTAAAGTGGGATAATAGCGCTATAACAGTCTAGTGTGGAAATGGCCTAAGTGTGTCACTTTACCTATGCATTCAGTTATACATTATGAACTGGACAGACCTGAATTCTAGATGAGATAATTGCAGTGATATCTCTATTTTGAAATGGCTGGAAAGCTGACAAAGCTCTGTAAAAGCCAGTAGAATATGAAGAGTAGAAGCACCATTGAAATTCTCAGTTGTAGCCCCAAGACTGTGAAGCATCTCAGTTCATGAAATACAGTTGGACTCTATATTGATTTGGAAACATCACTATTCTGGTAGACTTTTGTCTATCAAGTGCTTGTTTTGTTTCCAGGTTCTTTTATTTATTACCTATGTTGTTTTGTAACTTCAAGTCACTTCCGACTTTTGGGCATTTCCGCACTAGACAGTTAAAGCGCTATGATTCCACTTTCAACATCCTATGGAATCCTGAGGTTTGCAGTTTAGGGAGGAGCCAGACGGCCCCTCCCAAAACTGCAAACCCCAGGATTCCATAGGATGTTGAAAGTGGAATCATAGCGCTATAACACTCTAGTGCAGAAATGGCCTTATGGTGACCCTACTACAAATCTATCATGGGGTTTTCTTGGCAAGATTTTTTCAGAGGGGTGTGTGCCTTTGCCTTCCTCTATGGCTGAGTATGACTTGTGTGACCCAGTGGATTTCCATGGCTGAGTGGGAATTTGAACCCTAGTCTCCAGATCATAGTCAAGTACTCAAACCATTATATCATGTTGGCTCATTTTTCTATTCTTTCTATTTTTCTTTGTATTTTTTTTATTGAATGCATTGTCTTCTATTCCGTTGTCATTTTGACTTGTTGTGGGTCACACTGAATGGTGAGAGGCATTCATGGAGAGCATATACATTTCTATCTAAAAAATTTTTAAAAAAAGAAAGAGGAATATAAAAACAAGGATTCAGCTCATCTTAATCACATGTCTATCTTCATGACAATATCCACCCACTCGTATATATTTGTATATGTATGCATGTGTGTATGTATGTGTAAGTGTGTATATATCTATATCTGTACTTACATTTTGAGAGATCACGATATAAACATAACTGATATAACAAACACATGAGGATCTATCTTCACTGTGTCTGTTTCAGAACTCGACTGGAAAATATCATTGATAAAATAATACATTCACTGCCTTTGGCTTCATCTTTTGACTTTCAACTGGCTCTCTAGAAAGTCTAGCCAATTAGCTTTTCAAGCTAATTGAAACAAGCAAAACATTCATTTACTACCTAATGATGGTAAAACACTTAGTTTATCCTCACTCAGAAAAAAAAAATCTTCCTCTCTGAAACCTAAAGAAAAGTCAAAAACTCAGCCTTTGTCCTTCCAGTTTCTCAACTTTGCCAACCAAAGGAGACACACTTGAACACTATGCTTTTGCTAGGATTGAGAGCTCTGGTTGTTCTTTAGAAATTCTATTTAAGGCCTCCAACAGAGTGCAGCAAGTAGTAACAAGCCTAGATGGAAGTTACATTTGTTTGGTCTCACAGCCTTGGGCTTACTCTAATAAAAACTGATGCCTTTGCCGAAACAATAAATTTTGAGATGTGAATAGTCTTGCTGGAAAGAAACAGAGTGGTTTTAAGCAAACACACATAGCAATAGCTAGATTTAAAAAAAAAAAAAAAAGACAGCTATAACAATGGATGGTTAAAAAAGAAGACATTCTAATTTTCAATAGAGATTGATACTTAAATGCCAGATGCTGGGTCCCTTCATGGCTGGGTGCCTTTGCACTGCTATAGCTATTGGCTGACAGAATAAAGCCTGGCAGGCAAGGTTAGCTGAGCTCATGTTAGAGACGCCTTGAGGTGCTGTTATATATGATGGGAGACCAGAATAATTAGCTCCTAGACAGCCCAGAAGCAAGACTGTCCTCCCCCTCTCCCTATATACACACCCTGCAATTACATCTTTGTGGAAATGCATCTTAATGCAATTGGAGTACACAGTCAAGTACTCTTTAAATATACGCCAGAAGGGTAAAGTGGAACAGGAGTATTAAAAAAACAAAACAAAACACCTCACTACAGAACAGAAAAGGGGCAAGAATAACCAATTCATCATCCAGCAAGTACAAGGAGAGGCAGAGTTCCCTTGCCTCTACAGTGCCCTGTTTGAATTGCAGGTTATTCAAAGTATAAAGCTTTATATGAAACAAGCACAGGCTATTCAGGAAGGCTGATTCATGCCTTACATGCAGGAGTGGATATGCACGTTTAACCACTCACATGGGTCTAGGTTTGTAAATCTTCACTCATTTCATTCTCACAAAGAATAATGAATAACTTCAGGTGTTTTATCCCTGCTGGGTCAGATGACAAGAGTTTTGTAGGGTTTTGGGGAGGGGTGGGCACTTTTGGACTTTTTAGTGAAAAATTCATTTGTAGGGGAAAAGACAGGTTGTTGTTTGGAAAACCTTTTTTTTTTTGTTGTTGCAGAAAATAGTGTTTGTACAAATATATGTTTTCTGTATGTAAACTGTAACTCTCCAAATATACACACATACAAACATGCACAAGTAAGTTGATCCATTTCAACTTAGAGTTCTCATATTTATCATCAGAAGGAGGGGAAAGAGAAAACTGAATAATGTAGAAAAGTTAGATAATTTCTCTGCTTGAGAAAACCAGAGCATATGCAGACATGAACTGATTTCTTTCTAAAGCTCATGCTGTCATTTAACCCTTATTCATATGATGGGACATCTTAGTCTTCCAGTGTCATGTTTTGCTACAGTATCCACAGAGCAATAGATCTACAATGTTCTATCTTCTACAATTCTATGACATCATATTCTGAAGATAGTAAACAATGTCTTGAGTTTCTTTCACTTTCCATGTACAGAACTTCGTTTTCATGGAAGTTAACTGTCTATTTATTAAATAAAAATTTCCCAATCAATCTATTGCTTTTTGTCATGAGGATGCTTTTTTTTTGTAAGATATTGGAACAAAAAATGCTGCTTATCATTTTTCCCAATCCTAACCTTAACTACAGTGCTAACTTTACTGCTAACAC